>JAHLSL010000012.1:1974109-2029294 GCA_025920805.1 Petroica traversi
GCCTTCGCTCCCCGCCCTCGCTCCCCGCCTTCGCCTTCGCTCCCCGCCTTCCTTCGCTCCCTGCCGCGCTCCCAGAGCCCGGCGTCGCCCGTGGAGACGAGCCCGGGGGAAACGCCCTAAAGCACTCCCATTCCCGGTGTTCCTCACTCCTCCGGGGCTTCGCGGCTGCTTTAGGACGGATCTGAGGGCAGCGCCGTGCCACTGCTGCCATCCAAAGCAGTGCTTTTACAGCCTTCCTTGCACTGAATCCAGTGTTCGCTGGATCGCTCAGCTCGCCGCCTTGGCTGAGAAAACCGCGGGTTTGTTGTCACTGTTCTGCCAGGCTGCTGGGGTGGATCAGCTCCAGGCAAAGCCCTTTGTGAGAAAAAAAGGCAGGAGCACGTGGCCAGGAGCTGAAGGAGAAACGTGACGGATTTGGCTCACCTTATGGAAGTGCATCGCTAATTGCAATTGTAGTAGAAGAAAGGGTACAAGAGATACAAAATGAGAAAGACAATACCTTGTATCCTGTACCTGTACCAGAGGCAGTCTATCACGCATCTCAGGACGAATTAAGAGAGCAGCATGTATTTGCATATATATGCTCTTGTTTCTAGTGTAGATCTGAATGACAGTGCATTGTCATGGTGTGGCTCTGTGTAAGCTGTCCCTTGAAAAGAAAAATTCAAATCGGTGTTCTGTCCTTTGAGTCTTAAATTAAAAAACAAACAAACAAAAAAAACCCAACCAAACAAACAAAAAAACCCCAAAGATAAATGGAAGCAGTAGAACAGATGCTCAGAAGTAGAATAACCACAAATGAAAAGTAAAAGTAGAAGCAAGGAAGGGTGGAGAAAGTCTCTGTAAAATTTTAAATGCCAGGAGAGCTTGTCTCTGCAACAAAGGTGGTCATGACCTGGATTCCTACTCTTGAATTTACATGTGCCACCAGGACACGTAGCTATAGGTTTTCTGTAACTTCTCCGGGAAGAAAGGCCCCTTGAAAAGGGAACAAATCTTCAATTTCAATGTCAGTAGTTGTCCAAGTGCTTCAGGCTGTAGACTTCAGTCTTGCTCTTTATGTACCTAGGGTATACTGACCTCTGCCACTTGCAAGGCATCCTTGTCATGGAAATTATTTGAGGCACGTATTGGGCTGCGTTATATGGGAGGCCAGCCCATGTGATCATCATTATCTCTTTAGTCATAAAAAGGGTGACTTTATTTACAACCTTTGGCAAAATGTCCTGTAATCTATTTTGAACTGAAACAGGAGGATGAGCAGAATATCACGAAGCTGTGGTGACTTTTCTGCTTATCTTGGCTGCCTTCTCCTCAAGAATTGTACTGAACAGCAGTCTGGTGCAGCAAACAAGCTTGGCCAGTATTTATAAACAAACATGGGTTTCTCAATACGTTTTTTTAATCTGCATCTTTCTTTCTTTTTTTTTTTTTTTATACTTTAATTGCTCTGAGGAAATGGCCATCGTTATCTGTGATGGTTCTAAGACCACAATCACTGTTCAACAGTAATGCATAATAAAAATAAGTACAAACTGAGCTAGAAAACAGAATCATTATAGGCACTTTAGTTAACCAGTTGAGTTACTACTTAGCTTCTACTTCATCCTCTTTGTAATATCTACTGCTAAATACCACAAGAAGTGAAAAACTTAGTGCACTAAACAGATATTTTCATAATGTTTTGTCATAATTTTCATCATGTTTCACTTTCTAATGGAAAAGGGTAGTACATGGAGAGTTTTTATTTAAGAAAATAATATGATAATTGATTTGTTTTGTAAGCTGAGCCAGCCAGTCATAGTAATACTCTCAAAATATTACTCATCAGGAGCACTGTCCTGATTCATCTGATGAGCCCAGCTTCAATGATAATAGTTTTGGAAGCAGGAATTTTAGTAGTTCTGTATACTTCAGATAGATGCCATTGTTCAGCTTGGCCATAAATGTATTTCAGACAGGCAAGGTAACAAATGCAAGTTATTAAACAGTTTAATTTTTTTTAAAGAAAGGATATCCTTCTTTGTGCCAAAAAAAAAAAAAAATCAGAAGAATTCACTTTCCTCTTAAATTGAAAGAATATTGACCAGGACTAGGACTCTAATAAGAAGCAGAACTTTTAATCAGAGGGCTCCAGTGTTGTGCAGAAGCCTTTGAAGTCCCTGGCAAGGCACTCACTTGTGCTGTTTTGGCGGTCACACTGGAGTGAACACGCGTACGTAATTCTGGAGGGAACATCTGACATTTCGGAAGTGCTTTGGTGATTGGGTTGTGGCAGCCAGAACTGCAGACCTGCTGGAATGCCAGGTCTCCCAAGGCCCTGCACCTTCCCTGTGGGAGGCTCTCTGGGCCATTTTGGCTTTCCCATTTGGAGCAGCAGTAGCAGCACAGAGCAGAGCTGGCTGGAAATTTCTGACAGCAAATTTCTCCACTGGGAAAAACAATAACCCAAACTGTAATTGACAGGTTTCTGAGCAGCACATTGGCTGCGAGAGAAGCCAGGCAGGATCCCAAGCTGCCTGCTTCCCCTGCAGGCTTGCTTGGCTTTCTCTGCTGTTCACATGCTTTCTTGTCTTCTTGGCAGCTCAGTAGGGAATGTGAAGGAACCTGTGAACCTGAGAAGTGGGAGCATGTTCAAGGTCACACTTCCATTTTTGGTGGCTAGTCTTTTCTAGAAATGTGGGAAACAAATTCCAGTTCTCCAGGACTCCTTGCTCCAAAGAAGCAAAGAGCAGTCAGTCTCCTATTCCAGAGCATCTCAGGCAATGCCAGCAGCCAAAAGAACATCCATCCTTCTCCAACCCAGAGAAGCAGCAGGGATAAGGTGCCGTAAGGAAAAAGAGGCATCCTCACTTCCTTTTCTGAGAGCACTGGCAGAAGGGACTCATTGAGTTTTAATCATTCTATCAGCTCCATGGGACTACTGCTGCTGTGCTTTTCCACTCCTGGCATATGGCATTTTCCATGGGGATTCAGTTAACAGGCATTTAACCTCCACCAGGGAGTGAGGGGAAGAAACACAGAAAGTCATTCATAGTTCCAAATTACAGTTCCTAGGCTGAGAAAGGTGTTAGTGCATCCTGGCTGCTAGCTCAGTAACGTTTGCATCCTGTTTGAAACTCTTCTTTAAAACTGCTAGGCATCTACAGGTTATTTCAGCAAGCAGTGGAATCCTCATCAACCATTGGCATGAATATTTTTAGGTTCTCTGCCTAGTGGCAGTCCTTCAATATAGTCCTGAGCACTTATATTTCCTTTATTATAAATTCAACACAACAGGTTATCCAGGCAACAGAGGGTGATTCTGCTTCTCTTCAGCATAGGTTAGAAACTGCTCTACAGGGAATTTATCTTAAGCACAGGAACACCCAGGCTCACGTAGCCTTCAGTACAGCTCAAACCCCAAAGTCTGTATTCAGGCCCTGATTAAACAAACTGAACAAGCATAAATCAAACTAATATCATGGCTTTGCTGAATTTACGTCTCAAGTCTTGCTCAAGTAAACTATTCAGGTAAGTTAGAACTGGGCTTCGACTTTTGATTTGCTGTTTCAAAGTAGATTCCTTACACCTGTAAATGAAGCCTATTACCATTTTTTCTTCTCATAACTTTTAAGGTCTCTTCAGTCTTTCACAGCCATCTGTAATTTATTTTCCCATTTAGAGGTATTTGTAGGAGAAAATAGAGCAGTAGAGCCTTGTAAGACATCTGATCAAGAAGCGGAATTAAACTTGTCACAACTAAGCAATTTGACATAAAATAGTGAAAACCACATTAATCTTTCACTGGTTCCATTTTATTTTGCGAGAAGAGAGGAAAATATTTTTTAAAGCATGTCTTCTGTACACACCAACATAAGGTTACACTTGTATTTTCTTCTTTATAAGCAAGTCCAATCTTCTGGCTGAAGTCCAGCAGACATTTTTCTTTGTCCATTAAGGCAATCTCCTACACAGTTTACCAAGGGAGGATGAAATTCCTCAAGCTGTGTTATAAACATTCATCACTGAAATCATGCTCCTAGTAACAAGAACAGCAGACAAAATTTAAGACAGTGCTACATTGAGTGCGCTTTACAGATGGATCCTATAGAATCAGGATTGAACCAGCAAAGTCAAAGACTAAGTAAGCCACTTAGATCTTTAAGAAAATATTAAACAAGAAAATTTTCCACCACAGAGAGTTTTGAGGTTCAGTGAAAGTAGGAAAACCTGGTTCTGTCACTCCAAACATATGACAAAGGAATATTTAGATGATAAAGGAAAGAATCTGAGAAAGGATCTTTTTTGCTCTTTTGAAAAGCCTTAGTTATTTCCTGTAGAAGTACTTTACAAAGATAACCTACAAGTAATTCAAAGCCATACAGCCTGTATTTTCTTCTGGAGGAACTCTTTGAGAATTCTATGGAATGTCCCCATTGTTCCTCTGTCTTTATATTGCTCAAGTTCATTCCTGTTGAGTAAAGTCTCCAGAGATGACAGCTGAAATGAAGGTCCTGTTGAGATCATGACATGCAATGGGCAGCATTGATTTTAACTTTAAAGTTCGGCATGGGACAAAAAACAGGCAGTGTTGACAGCAGGGCTTGCAAGCTGCTGTTCAGGGAGACTTTTTATCAGTTCACCTTCCTATCTTCCTTTACAGCTGCAATTTACCCCCTCCTCTGCCAGTCTCCCTAATTAGTGCAGAGGATTTGTTTGTGTATGGCCCTAATAAATCGTAATCACCTTCAATATAGCGCGTCCCCAGGCTTTGACCCTTTGCTCTCTGACCATGTCCTGTGCCAAGTACTGGGTGGGAGGACTGGGCAGGGATTTCCTATGTACTGCCAACACCAGCAACAGGGAACCCAGACTTCCCTTCTTCATTTAGGCCTAAAGGCTACCACCGTTAATGAATTATTTCCTTTATGAAAGCATTTCACAAAATTAGATAAGGATAAAGCCAGAAAGCCTGAAAAAATTACTGTAGAACTTCTAAAGCATTTTAAAAGAAAAAGCAAACTTCTCAGGGTCTTGTATTTTGTGACAAAACCTATCTAACTCCATGAAAGGCATAGGGTTCCAGAAAAATAATAATTTTTAGGAGGCTATGGGAAGGTTTCTTAAAATGCTGATGGCAAGAGACTGATGAGGTGGGATTTTCTGGACATACTGTGAGCATATCAATACCAGCCTCTCTACTGCTGCAGGCTGCATCTGGTTTTCGAAGAGTTACATTTTTTGCAGCATTGCTCGCAGGTTTCTGGTGTGTGAGTCTAGTGAACCCAGGAGCCCCATTGGGTGTAACTTATGCAGAAGGCTGCACTGAGTCCTGGCAAGCTCAGGCCTCTGGAATTTAGCAGTGCAAGAGAAGGAAATATGCCAAACCATCTACCTGAACTGCTATTCCCTCAACACATTCCTCTGTAGTGTTTCTTGGCTGGCTGCTTGATCCCTCAGCTCTAGAACTGAAAAAAACCCTGGTGCTTGAAGTTATATTTCTCACAGTCCTTTACATAGCTCATGTGGCAAAAATACCCTAGAATACTATGAAAGTTCCATTTTACCCTGAAAAATAATTTTCTTTTCATAATATCATTATTTATTTTTAATAGTCAAGAGTAGCAAATGGGTGCTCATGAATTAAGGTATAGATATGTGAAAATCAGAAATGCGTCTTTATATATTTAGGTTTCTAAACAAATTGCAAAATTAAGACTTTGAATAGGTTGACTTTTAAAGCATTCCTAATTAGAATAAGGTTTTTAGATGAATATTAATCATCTAAATCCAGAAATGTATCCTGTTCTGTCATAAACATGCACAATTCTTCCTTCACTGTGGATGATTTGGTAAAAATCCCATCAACAGCAACATTCCCCTCCTCTCCTCCCCAGAGGATCTCTATTTATATGGCTGTGTAAAGCAGATACACAACTGGTGTGAAATTGCGATCCTACAGAAACAGAGAAGCTTAGCACAGGAAAAGATCCAACATACAGCTAGCAAAGTATTGTGGAACTTAATTGTGTTTCCTTCCCTACATACGTAGATGACTACAATCTCTGCTACAGACAGTAGAGAGGTTTCTGTGTTTCTGTGTTTGTCATAAGAAGACAGTGTGGATTAGATGGAAATGAAAGTCATACATATCAGCCATGAGGAAAAAGAAGGGCAGATTTCCTGGAAATAATGGAACTAACAGTTTTGTAAATTGTGAAGTATTTCAGATTCAAAGTGTATGGAATTGTGCATTTGTAATTCTTATGGTGCTGTCACAAACATGGAAGCTTGTTTCCAACAGGGGGAATGTTTAACATGAATATTTCTGAGCTGTATGGTAGCTACATAGAGAACACCACATTTCGACAGGGCAGCAGTCTCAGCACAGTGGTTGGTGTGCACAACACACTGCTATACCTATCGCACACACCATACAAGCATCTGCTCAGCAAGGAGACATAGGAGTTTGGAAGCAGTTTTGCCCTATGTATTTGTGGGCTCTTTCTGATTGTGTTGATGAGACAAATGAAAGCAAGGATGCCTGTTACTGTTCAAGCAACAATTGCCACTGGTAACTGCTACACTACAGATTTATGTCAAGATAGTCTCACGTATACAAAATTGAAGTTCTTTGTTGTTTTTTTCCAAAAAGTAGATAGCCCTTCCAAATGTCCTGTGTCCAAATGACCATAATATGTCATAACATTTGAGTCACAGTTCCCTATATTTCATGGTGCTAATGGATGTAGCAGAGTCCTTAGATTCATGTCCAACTGAAAAGAGTGTTCTCAATGCCTTCAGCAAATCTTGGATCTGACCTTGGCTTACTTAGCACATTGTTTTGGGAAGTCGTTTACTCTCCTAGATTTCACCCTCGCTTCATTTGGGAAAGCTTATTGATTTATAGGTCTTTAGAATCTCTACTATTGTCTTAGTTAGATTTTGGAGTTTTTTGTTTGTTTGTTTTAGATCTTGGCGTTGGAATATGAGTTGTTCATAGACTAAGATGACCCTCATGTTTATAGGCCTCTAGAGAAAATGGAATCACAAGTCTTCAATAAAATCTAATCAGCATTTTAAATAACTCACAGATATGAGAGTTTAACTAAACACAGAAAATACCCTAGTGTTCCACCCCACAGGGTCTTATCATGGTCAGCTTGGCTTCTGTACTACAAAAACATCCTCAGTTCTTCAAATATGCCAATAAACTTCCCCTGAGAGGCAGGCTTCAGCAAATAAAGCCCTCCCCACATGCTACATAACCAACATTTTCTTGACAGACTTCAGATGAAAGAGTCAAAAATTTCTCCACCGAACTAACAAGCTGCCAGAGGAGCTTAAACTGCTGTAAGCATAGGAGAGGAGAGCAGTTTAAACCAGAAAGATAGGATTTGGGACAAGGTGATGTCACAGCCCAGCATCCAACAGGAAAACATTCAAACTCTGGAATCCTTCTAGCAGCCAAGCAGTTCTGTTCTAAAATGGATGTCACGGGGGAGTTTTTTTAATAGATTTGCTATACTGAGCCAAACTGAGGTCTTCAGAGAGTTACGGGGAAGTGGAATATGCACATCTGGGAACCAAACCAAACCAATTCTGATGCTTTAACTGCACAAGGCTTTCACTTGCTATCACCCTTAAAGGAGCTTGTACAGTGTTTTAATTATTTTTAAAAGTTCACATTGATTCTCCAGACAATTGAATTACACATGGATATATACAGAAGAAAATACTTCATTGATGGATATCAGATGATAACATCAATAGCCAGAATAAAAAAAAAATTATTGGTCCCTATAGTAACATACTATTTTGCTTTGAATATAAGTAAGCTAGAGAAAGTAGTATGTGACTAGCCCCTCTTTCTGAGTTGGTAAAAAGGTGATTGAATACATCCAGAGTGTAATGATGTTCAGATGGGACACTGGGAAACAGAATTGGTCAGGAATGAGCAATTAGTTTGAAGGAAGGAAACATAAAAATGAGGTTAGAAACAGAGAGAACATTTTAAAAACTGCATTTGTTTTCTCTTAAAAACTAATCTTGAGAAAAAGATTTTTTCTGTTTTGAGGCCATTTATTTGGAATTGCCTAATAAAACAATAGTTCAGTCTAAGAACAGCAGAGATTAAATTTCCGACAAAGGTGTAACAGCAAATGCATAACTGCTATTAAATGCTAAAAAAAAGAAATACTTTAAAATAACAACAAACTGATTAATGTTTTATTTGAAGGAGAGCTCTAGGGACCCTCTCAAGACTCAGAGAACTTCTGAAGTAGAGCTATGCTGTGCCCAGCAATCACTTCTTTCCCCTCATATGCTGTGATTGCCATGACACAAGCGGCATTCTGTCATCATTTCTTGTTCATAAATAATTAAAAATTTTTGAAAAGAGTATTAATTTCTCCTTTGGTTTAAAACTGCAGAAATGTTTAGAACTGCAGATATATTTGCTGTTTCTCTCCAGAGAAGATGATTTGAGGGATTAGTGAGCATATGGCCTATGGCATTTGGCTTTCAAATGTAAGTCCTTTTACTCAGTCTTTGAATGTCCTAAACAACTTAAGTCTTTATCTAATTCTATGAAAATTTCTAATTTTAAACAAAATCCAAGGGATGTCTCTACAACTTATCAATGTCATTACATTTACAAAGCTTTTGAATAATGGAAGACCTCAGGGTTTGTGTTATTCTGCATTTCTTAGTAGGGCCTGTACTCCGTGTCCCTGGACTTGGTGAATCTGTGTGTACCCAAACCAAAGCACTGTACCATTGTGTGATCCCCTCTCTACTTCAGCCTAGGGCTGACTTAGTACTCAGGCCTGGACCACAGCCCAGGTAGGCAGCACTTACCTGGAAACCTGGAATGTCTGGGTCAGTCCCAGCCACCAGGCAAATCTGGCTCCCTCATACATTGTGCAAAAATGCTCAGTGAGCAGAATTTAGGGGCAATTTATTTAGGTGGTAATATTTAGCAGAAGTCTTTCTAACTTGCTGCTTTGCAGGAGAGGGCTGGTGTTGGCAGATGAAAAATCATCCAAGAAATTCAGAACAAAAAAATATAATGCACAGTTTCTTCTGGTCCTGGGTTTTACAAACCAGAGCCAAAGACTGCCACAGTGATGAGAAATATGGGTCAGGAAAATACATCTAGAGTTGGATGTTTGAGGGCTAGCTGGAGTCTGAATGTGCTCCATGCTACTGTGTGAGCACTGGGGGAGCTCATGCTCAGTGGAGGGCAGTTGCAGAGCTCCATAAATCTAAAGGTTGTGCTGGGATACAGCTGCCTGGGCTTGTGGCAAGGTCTTCCTTGCAGGAATCACAAAGACTTGTAGCAGTGTGGGTTTTTTACTAACAGCATAATTTCTCTTTCAGTCATGCGGAAAAATTTCAGTTTCCTACTCTGTATTTAGCAAACCATGGGAGGATCAGGTCCCAGGGGGGCTGAGGCACCCACCTGCCACTTCAGCTACCTGAATTCAGCCCTCAGATCTCCAAGCAGCTTTCCCAACACACCTGCCTGGGGAGACACTAGAGCTGTCTGCCTGCCTAAATTACTGCCTCTCAGCATGTCAGAACTACTGAAGTGTGGTTTTGTCCATGCTGTTACATGTTTAAGCCCTTCTTAAACAAGCTATTAGCAGATCTACTTTGCCTGCAGGCCTGCTTCTCTAGGCATTTTCTCTTCATGCTGTCACAGGGTCTGACACACAGAGTTCCTGGCAAAGGTGTTTCCTCATGATTCATCTAACAAGTGAAACCTGTGGAAGACACAAGACTCTGCCCCCCAACCTTTCCCAAAAGGGATGTTTATGTAGAATAAATAATAAAACTACCCTCTTCTCATGGAAAGGGTCTGACTTGGTTTTAGGATCTCTGCTGAGGAAAAGGCACATGCTGATGAATACTGAAAGCTATGCAGCCAGCAGAGTTAGGTCCCACCTGCCCCAGAGCCTTGCTAACGTCTCCCAGCACGTTCCACTGGCTTCACAATCAGCATTTCAGCTTCCAGAGGATGCACAGGACTCCATACACAGTGTCTGACCAGATATCCAGGTAATAACTGGGAGCAGTGGATCCCCTCTACTAGTGGAGGACATGAGAAGAAATGCGGTCAGGGAGAGCTGAGGGAGCACAGAGCACCCCTGATAGCCTGAGTTAGAAATCTGAAATGCATGCTTTACAATGCATTCCTGAAACCTTGGAATAAAGACCTCCTCAGCAAAGGGATGCATTTAATGCAGGTAATTTGTTAAAGTTGTAGTGCATACACCATAATATGATAATGCAGCTTTTTGTGTGTACAGGTGTGTAACAGTTCCCTCAGTGCACAGTGGCCGAGCCTTAAAAAAAAAAGCCAATTGTAATTCCTTTTATTCAGGTGAAGTTATAAAAGTGTTAATAGAAAATTTTCCTGCAGCTTTTTTTCCCCAGGCACCAACAGACCGAGGTAGCATATCACAAATTTGCTATCTTGAAAGAAAATATTCCTTCTTCTCCAAATCAAAATCAGGACTTTCTTTCCCTCTCCTTTATCTTCTCTAGGAACAGGCTCGTGCAAGGAAGTTTGTGAGATATTTGCATTTTGGAGGCTGGTTCAGGCCCCTTATAGGGCCTCCTGAGAGGAGCTTCTCTTAAGCATCTCATAATCTTGCCAAGCTTTTGGTATGTAGGTGAGTTTCCTGTCTCAGCTAAGTTCCCCTCTTTCCTCTTCTTCATTCTGGGTTTCTAGCATATTACCTAAAAAGATGCTGTTTGCTTTACTTGTTTAATGTTCTGCATGATGTGTGACATGAGTGTGCACAGCACTCAGGACTACTCTGCAAATCAGGTGCCCTCAGGTGCTTGCTTGTGCAATACTGAGGGCATTCACACCTGGAGAATATTTTTCCTGCTGAAGACAGACACATGCATGTTTCTGGAAAGACTGGCCATTTATCTTTTCCAAACTATTGATAATATACATCAAAATATTTTAACCTGTGTTTACTGAGCCACTGTCCCACAAATTACTTGTAGGTTAATATATGTACTGTCCATACTGTCCATACTGGATGAGGAACCCTGGCCTTGAACATGGATGTTATATGACTTGATGTGTTTGTGATGTTGGGTTAACCTTCAAAGAAACTGGACTAAAATCTTGAAACTGTTTTCATCACAGCCTTCACCTGGACTGACATCACAGTCACACATAATAAACAGGAGCCCGGTACACTAAACCCTTTCAGGCTGTATGTTTTAATGAAGTTTTGAGTTTATGCACTACTTTTGGTGAAAATCTGCTTCTAAAAAATTACACCGTAAGTGCCTTTATATTTGTGGATTTCCCCTTCCCTTGATAGTATTTTATTTTTTTCCATTTTCTTTACTATTTTTGCCAAAACTAACTGTTGCAGACTTTGGTTTACTTTGCTCCCAGGTTTCTACTTCTAACATGTGATTTTTAAAGGTTTTAATATTTGGACTCTAGAATAAATGTCTCAAGTTTTCGGAGCCAGAGTAATTTGCTTTAGTGAGATGGTGTATTGCACCTGTATCAGCTTAGTGGCACAAAACATCTGTCAGGAATTTTTCATTAGAGTTTTTAAATTTTATTTTCATTTAGACATAAGAAGGAGAGACTAGCCAAGAACTTAAAAGACCAATTAAGCTTTAAATAGTTTTACTAATAATACTGAGAAGAAATGGACTGCATAAAGGATTTGCTTGCTGTGCACTTTGCCAGTGTGAGTGCTCAACCATTATTACCAAAATCCTTCATACTTGTGATCAACAAAAAAACTGAGTGTCAGAAGTTTTATCTGAATCAGGCATGAGTTTAAACTATGACCTGAAGAAAAATGTGCAAGTTTATTAAAGCTGTAGGTTTGCTTCATATGTCTGAGAATCGTAATTTACCAGCATTTTAAATCACAGACATATTTGGTGATACATGCTGATATCCTTATGTGCTCTGAAGATGAATTGTGTGCAGTATTTTGTGTGTCAGAGTCAGAGATGCCCTGCTCACCACACTTCATATTTCAGTTCATGACTTAAGCATGGTTTCATGGAGGCAAAACTTGTGGTTTCTCCTGTTTTTTCCTGCCATTTTAGCAGGGATGAGTCCCTTTAATACACAAATTAAGTAAAATCCGCATAATTCCATTCTATTTGCCCAATCTGACTAAGCCCCTTGCCTATAAAATTATTTGACATGTAGGCAAGGCTGTCCATTCTGAACCTTTTATTTCTCCCCCCCAAAGCAAGTAAAAACTTGTATTGGGAAGGCAAAACCAGACAACAAACAGAGACTGCAATGGTGCGAGAAACTCAGGAACAGGGTCTGCATTTGACAGCTTAAATGAGCTGATGGCAATGAACACCTGAAGTTACCTTCTGACACCAGTTAAAAGCATGTCTGTTGACTGAAGCTGGGGCATTTGCAGGGAAGATGCAGATCTAGAAAATGTGCTTGCAGCCTGTCAGGGTCAGGCTCCTGGCACAGCAGTGAAGCAATAATGAGCAAAGCAAGCATACACGTGTCTCCCTGATGGAGTAATATAGCTACAGGCCCAGCCTGCTGCTAAAGCTGCAACACCTTGGGCTCTGATGGAGTGATACCTCACTCTTTCTTTAAGCTACCACAAGGGAAGGTCATGCAGGTTGTGTGTGTCGGTCCTGGTTAATCTCTTCACCAGACTTCCACAGAGCTATTTTCTGGCAAAAGGACCCAAAAGAGACAAGGGAAATGGATATGCTTCAGCCCATCCTTCTGCCATCCTTATGCTGGGTAGTACTTTCCAAAGAGCTGCTTGAGGAGTATCTGAGCGATTTTGCCATGGTGTGTAGGAAATGGATAATCAGCTTAAGCCAATTGGGAGGAAAAGTGAGAGAAGCAGGTGATGACCAGAGCTGAATGAGGAATCACTGATGCCAGACCCATGCCTGTTCCCAAGCAGCTCAGCATCCATTTGGGCTGGACACAACCCTGTGTTCATTCAGGAAAGGTAAGAGGACTGAGGCACACGGTGGGAGCCTGCCATATCTCTACAGCTGCTTTGCCAGCATGTAAACCCTCTCCAAACAGCCTGCTGAGACTCCACCTGCACTTCTTTTCTCTCATTCCAGAACCCATGATCTGCCTCACCCACTGCCTCCTGGTTCAGCCATCTGTAGTGTCTTGTGGAGGAAGCCTCAGAGTGCTCCTACAGCTGCTTAGTCCCTTCTGATGTCAGCTGTCCAGTCACCTGTACCTCCAGAGCACTGTTCAGCAGCTTCTCCTTGTTTTTTGGGTACCTCAGAAGTGAAGCAATCAGAAGTGATCTGCAAAATATTCCCCTTCTTGTCTTTCACTGTGAACTGACAATCTTTTTTCTTCAGCCTGTCATTATTGTGGTGATTTTTTATTTAATTTTACACCATCACAAAGTAGTTAACACTGGGAGGTACCTCATTATCATGAAGGTCAAACACAGCCCCACTCCCCCCTTGCTCAAGGCATGATCTGCTAAAGTAGGGTCATTAATGAAGAGCAATCACGTGTTTTGAATGCTGCTAGCTTTATCTACTGGAAGCTCATTTTCTCCTTTGAGCATTTTATTTATGAATATCCTATTTGCAGAAAGTAAATCCAAATGATTCTTCATTATTCACCTTTGTGTTTTAAGTGCAAAATAAAGCATGGAATTATTAAGTCATTATAATCATTTAACAATCAAATTTGTAACAGAATATTTCCAAGAAAGTAGTCTTGTTTTCATGATGAACCTCATAGAAAAACATCTAGAGGAACACTTGGACTTATTTTTGACTAAAGTTTCTCCACAGAAACAGTTTGTTTTCTAAAGAGGTTTTTGTGGCTAAAACACAGAACAAACATATAAAAAAAAGAACAGAGACTACATTAAACAATACTCTCTAGCCCTGAAGTTAATGCTGGAAACAGGGTGTTCCTGTACAAAGAAATGCATGCATATATGTGTGTATATATATATACACACACACACATATATATACACACATATATATACGTGTGTGTATATATACTTGTGTGTATATATATATAAATCTATGCATTTAAAAAGTGAGGGAAAAATTATATTTTTGCTTTCCATCTAGCATGAGCACAACCTAGTTAGTTCTGGTGGCTGTTGAGTACTGTACATGTTTTCATGCTAAATAGCTTCTCTCTATTGCAAATGTGTGCAAAAGACAAGAGAGATCTGAGGTGAGGTAGTTACAGTTTCATACGCAGACAGACTTTTAAACTTAACTTCCAGTGTAAGAAGTAGAACAGCAGTTAGAGTTTGCACCAAGACCTCCCATCCTCTTTCCTATCAGGAAACAAGGCCCAAAATGTCTCTGAGAATGTTGGTCCTTATTTCTGTCCTGCAACAAGTGTCTCTTTTTTGTCCTGTGTTTTGTCATACTTGTTACTGTTCTCAATCTTGACTGAGAATGGGGCAAAACATAACTCTTGTTTGTTCCTTTTTCGTGTTCCCAGGCTGTGTTCCTGTTTGATTAGTGGTGTTTCCTTTTTCCTGTCCTTTGTTTATTACTATAACACATTTCCTGTTTATTGGTTTATAGTAACCAGACAAAAATAATGTTGTTTAGAACTCTGTCTTGGAAGTGCTGGAGGTTCAATGACACAGAGCATTTGAGTCTTACATGCATTCCTGATATCTCAGCTTCCTCCTCTTCTCCTTTCTCTCCCACACTTCCCAGTTCTGCTCCCTTTGTCATCACACACCATCTTTGCTTTTTACTCACCCCATAACCCTTCAGTCACCCCATCTTCTTATTTCTGGCAGGAGAAACCTAAGTATTTGGCAAGAAGGAGGGAAAGAACCACAAAAATGGGCCATGGTGCAGCCAGTGAAAACATAAGCTGCACAGTGGCAAACCCTCTTGCTCCAGCAGCACTGGTAAGAGAAGTTGGACACTGTGTTCCAGTGGCAGGACATGTGCAGGGTAAGCCAAACAACTTGGTGAAACTGAGACCATTGCTGGGCATCCACCAAAAGTTGGATTAAAAATTCTAGTTCTAAGCAAACCAGAAGTATTGCCTTTGGTTCCTCATGGTTTGAGGTCATTTAGGGTTTGAAATTTCAAATTCTTGTTATCATAATAAAGACTTGTTTTTAAATTACTGTTTTCTTTTTTAACAACAGCTCACATTCACAGGTATCAGCCTAACAGCATCTGGAGCTTTAAAAAAGCTGGACAATACAGATATTGCCTCAAATACCAGAGAACCCCACAAGCAGAGTGCCCAGCCTGCCTTTAGCACACTGAGATGCCACTGTTGATTCTGTGCTGGCAATTAACATGAAATGGTTAAAAGTTTGGAAGTAAGTATTGGCTCCTTCAAATATCAGGTTCTTCATTTGCCAGTCACACCAGCACCCCTCCAAATGTACACAGGCAAAGAAACTGGAGATCTTTAGGCCTGAGACATTTCTTAACAAATATTCAGGGCACAGTTGCCTTAATAATTAATGTCAGTATAAAGACTGTACCTCCATTCCTAGCCCTGACAGGACAGTGCATTATAGGAAAATAAATCAATGTCTTCAGGCCCAATATAGAGGTTATTCCTTCCATCCCCACAGTTACACCGTGAACTGCAAAGCCAGAGACCAGCAAGCTGTGGCCTTCTGTCATTAGAAGCCTTTTGGTGACCACTGGCAAGTTGCTGTTTGCTACTGCTTTTATGGCCTTGGACACCACAGGCA
This sequence comes from Petroica traversi, assembly GCA_025920805.1. Taxonomy (NCBI): domain Eukaryota; kingdom Metazoa; phylum Chordata; class Aves; order Passeriformes; family Petroicidae; genus Petroica; species Petroica traversi. The sequence goes on from JAHLSL010000012.1 coordinate 1,989,820, forward strand.
GCTTCCCACTGCTGCAGAGTCCTAGAGGGCTGATTTACACCACTTTCACTCCAGATTTCAACCTGTCAGCAGAGTCCTGTCTGGTCTGGAGATTGTAATGAAGGATTTTGCAGCCTGGAGGTTAGGACTGGAAAGCTGCATAATGCTTAGCAATGAACCTGATATTTCATTGCATGAAATGAGACCTTATAACCAGAAGGCTTATGTTGTAAAGTGATGTCAGGAGCATGATTTTCATTTTTAATGACTGTAAAAGCAGCTTTCCTTCTTGCTAACCACTTGAAGTCTGTATAAATAAACCTATTAGCAGTTTAGAGCATATAGACAGAATTATGTCAGTCCAAAAGGTGAAGAAGATGCCCTAAAGACAGAATTTAGATCAGGGGAGACAAGGAAGGACTGACCATACCAAGGAAAAGACTAAGCCTTCTGCGAGAGCTTTTGTTATTCAAACATTCAAGGAAACACTTCAAAGGAATTGGTGAAGCTAACTGCTTGGAACCAAAGCATGCTGCAGCTCCTTTTCAGTGTAAGTCACATCCTAGTGACATAAAAGTATTTCTTAATTAATAACCTGACTCCAGCATATGGAGTTTTACAGTGACAAAAACCAGCTGCAGCATGCAATGTCATGTAACAATTCCTCCCGTGAAAGTAACTGAAGGTGCTGGAAGGCTCTTGACACCTTTGCCAAGCTTTTGTCCGTGCAAGTCACCTAAATTAGCAACTTCAGTTAACTTTTCTAAAGAAATTTTATGTTCATGTGTTTATTCACTTAGATAATGATGCTAACTATTTTGGTGCCTAGTTACAAACCGAAGTGTCTAACTTGAGGTGAAAAATGTTGCCCTAAGTTCCCTGACAGATCTTACAGTAAAGCACTGAAAGCAGGGTGACTGCAATCCAGAGCAATGCATTCCTATCACTTGGCTGGATATTTGAGAATACAATAAAAAATAAAATTCTAGGTAATAAATTCTTGCCTTGAATGTTTTCATTTTCATAAGCATTCTTGTCTTGAGTGTTTTCACAGGCATTGATTTCCCTTAGGTAAAAATATATGCACCAGAGTCACATTTACATTTTTGTTGAAGTGTTGCCACCCTCTGTTTTCCAATAAGTTTTTATGCCTTTGTTTAATGATATGTAATTTGTAGCAAGTTTTATGCTTCAAAGGAAACACATACAATTCTGTTTATTATCCCATTCTTTATTTGTTGCTGAGTTCAGTTTGTCCCACCATGGCACTGAATAGCCATTTGCTAACAGCTTAGAAGATAATCACCAGTTTCATCTCCAAGACTTAAAATAGTTCAGGGTGGTGCTTGTGAGCTTTTGCACACACATGCATACCCTTCCCCTGCCCCCAAACAAGCCACAGCTAACCACAGACAAATCTCCACATATCTAAATACTATTTTGTCCTTGCACAACATCGGGAATATGTCCTGAGTCACCCCAGCATGCTCTTTTTCTTTTTTTCTGGAACCATACAATTAGCATCTGTTTTTAGTACTCAGCGTTCGGACTGAAGGGGACACAGAGAAGTCCCTGTTGTTAGCTGTTGCTATGCACTAGTTGGTAGTCATGTGTAAAATTGCAGCCAGCAGAAAGAACTACAGGACTTGCTCTTCCAAATACATCCTGACATTTTTTACCTATTAGCCTCCTTTTCCCTCGGCAGAAATAAAGCCTTTTGGAGACAGAGAGTTAGGAGCCCCAGAGGAGGCCAAGCAGTGCTCTGTCTATGACAGGAGAACAGAGAACAGGAAGACAAAATATTTGTATGTTTTATCCCCTCACAGTTAGATTCTATAAACTCAGGCCTTGGGTTCACCCAAGAAGAAAGGAACCCATCACCTCTACCCCCATAGAGGGAACAGTTTCACAGAAATATTTGGTTTTGATTCTCAGAGATTTCCTCTCCAATCCCACTTGTAATGCACCTGAGCATCATTGCAGGCAGGGTCCCACAAGCACTGTGAGCTGATAATGCTTTGCTATAGTTTACAGGGCTGCACAAAAGACATTACTGAGGATGAGAAGAAAAGTATCATCTTAGGAAATGGACACATATCAACCCATTTTAAGACATAATCACAGACCTTGAACTTCTCATCCCTATTGCTGTGGGAAAATAGGAGAGATCAAGGTCATTTTCCCTTCCTTCATGGACTCCCTCCATACATGTTGCTACGACTTTCATTGAAAACATGTTGTGTGTCAACAAGAAAGATGTTGCTTGTAAATTTTATGACCCACAATTAAATTACAGGTGTAAATGATTCCAGTTTGCTGCTGAACTCCAAAATAGTGGGATCAGAAACTGCACATTGGAGACTAATCAGACCCCACTCTAGATTATATTGCATGTTCAGGATTTTACATGTGCCATGTGGTTTGCTGCTAGGCTTTAGGATTTGACTGTTCTGGATTTGATATCAGCCTCAGGATCTGACACTGCACTCTATCGTGGGGTCTAAACACGTGGGCATTAGTAGGACTCTGCAGTTTATCCAATGCATTCAATGACATTTTTTCCAACCAGTATGGAAATGCAGATTAACAGGAGTGTTTCAGCAGTCTTAGAGTCTTTAATGCAGTGACTTTTATGTTACAGATAGAACCTGGCACAGCAGATAGATATTCATGTCAAACAGTGATTGCAATCTCAATAGCAATTACCTGCAATTTCAGTATGATTGAAACTCAGTTCATACAAGGTTTCAAAAGATTCAGGATTGGTTGCCAAAAAAATATATCCTCTGTCTACTGCAGATGTGGCCTAACTTCAAAACTGTTTATATTAAGGAAATTTTGTTATCCCATTTATCTGAAGAACCATTCCCAGACAAGCTTAGCATAGCAAAGCTAGAAGCAACTATCTATTATTTGGGCGGTTCAGAAGATCATTGTTACCAAGAAAAAGCTTAGTGGTGACCCTGCTAATTAATAGCCATCTTTCTAAAGATCAAAGAATGGAACCTGATTGGGACCAGCTGCTGTTATGTATGGTTATTTACATTTTCCTGTCTGATGTCCTAACATGCTTTAAATGATTTCTCTTCCTTTTACAGAGGGTAATTCCATCATTTTATGTAAGAAAACCAGTGTCTGTTCCTGGCAGATGTCTGCATACCTAAGATTGTGCGGCTGTTGACCTGTACATGGAGTTTTCCCCAGTGTGAATAGGAATTTCATACAAAGAGTATGACCACAGTTCAAGAAAGGAAAAATCCTGCTGTCCTCAGGGATCTGTTCCTGAGAGTGATAAGACATCAGTGGAACTCCACTGGGCAAAAGGGCTAAAGGACTCAGGCATAAAGACTCGAGAGCAGTTGTAAGAGGTTTCCATCTTTCCCCTCCTGCAAGGGTTAAATTGCAGACATTTGTGTTTCATGTCCCTACTTCCCACATTTGGATGTCTGCAGAAAACATCTGATATTCCAAATGCTTAAGGACAGTAGGTGCTGTTGGAAAATCAGACTGGATAGATGACAAGCCCAAGCAAGTAAGAACCTCTTATCACTCTGTTTATGCCAGTAATCCAAGTTCAGACACCCAACTCCATTAAGGAAAAGCAAACGGTACTTAAATGGAAACTGGACAAAGAATCTTTGTTGGTGACATCTAAGCTCAGTTTCCATTTAGAGAAACTGAAAATAATGTCCACAAACTTAGTTTTAAAAAATACAGTAATTGATATGCAAATAGCTCAGTGAGAATGCAGAAAGATGACAGAAATTATGGCAGAGGAGTAGGTGGAAGAGAACAGATGGGGAGAGGAAAAGTCTAACTCTAAGCTGGATTTTGTGTGCATGCATATCCTGCATATAGGCCACCCACCCATGGCACTTGAATTTTGGAAGGGTGTTATTCTACCCCTTATACATAGAACTGGCTTTCCCTGTAACTAGGAAAACATTTATTTTAAAAATTGAATCAACCCTGAGTAAAACATGGGTTTCAGTTACAGGAAGAATAGGTTCATGAACTCCAGCTAGATTTCTGAACCCTGCCATCTTAAAAAAAAATAAAAATCGCCTGTCTGCTAAACTCTTAGGTTGCAGGAAACTAACCTCTCTCTGGATCACCATGCAAGCTACCCAGTAAGGTGTTTCAAACTGCACATGAGGCAAAATAGCTACTAATGCTAACAAACAAAAGAAATAAATTGAAAAAAAAGGTAAATGGTTACTGTGACAGACCCAGGTAATAGAGTTACAGCATTCTTCTGCACTAAGGCAGAAGTAGTTCTAAGCATGGCATCCAAAAATGTTTGGTATTCTAGAGAAATATTAATGCTAACTTGGGACATGTTCAAGTCCTGCAAAGAGGAATTAAGAAAGCTCTTCGATTCTTTTTGTTCCTTTGAATTCTCTTATGGCTAATATTTGTAGTTGCAAAGCAGTTATCTCTCCCTCATTCCCCATAAATAAAAGGTTATACCAACCAATGCAACCTGTTGGCCTTTGCTGAACCTCTGCAACAGCTGGGGTATGGTGTGAACTCATGGAATGCTTGGGGAAGGCTTCAGCGCCTTCATGAACCATTGGTGGTCCTGTCCTGGCAGGGAAAACAATAGTCTACAGATAAGCTAGTGGGTAAGGTGTCTTCTTCATGGGCATCTGACCTTCACAGTATTCCTTTCCATACCATTGTTTGCGGGTGCAGATTTTGTTTTCCCTATTGAGTGAGGCTATTTCTGTGATGTGCTCTTGTTTCTTTATGTCTACACGGCAGTTCTCAGATTGGGGTAGTCACTGATTCATAAGGCTTTAGTTCATAGATGTATTTTACATCTGCTGAAGGTTTTGCAGCTTTCTGAAGACCCATGTCTACATTCCCAACTGCTATCAAGCATTCTATGGGTTAAGTTTCAATATAAACAAAAAAAACCCCATAATTTTAATCTTCTATGACTTTTACATTATTGCACCCTCACAAATTCAAAGCCTCGAGTGACTTGAACTCTTGCTTCAAGTCTATAAAAATGAAAATATAGATTTAATAATGCTGATTTTAATTCAAATAATTTTGATTCCACCTGAGAATAAGAAAGAATAAGAAGTCTTACCCACTACATATGGAACTTTCATTTATTGTAAAGGGTTATTTTAGCTTTGCCCCAAACCCTGAGATTCATCTTTTGACAAATTCAATCCTTCTGCATCTTACCTGCCCAGGGCACACATAGCTTGACAATACATTGGTTTGACTTGGGCACGAGCAAGCAATTGCTCAGCTGGCTATATCCGAGAATGTCCAGCACTTTCAGTATAATTGTGCCAATGAATTCAAACTGCAGCTGCGAATTCAGCAGCTGTGGCTTCCCTGCATAGTGAGACCCATCTCCTGTGCATATAGAGGGACCTCAGGAGGTCTGCCACGTTCAAGAACAAGGCTGTTCTGTTTGTTGTGGATGTTTACGTGACTAGATATACTCTGCTGAAATGTACTTGAAAAATATCCATGGCATGTGCTTCATCCCAACCACTCATTCCCTTTCCTTGACCTGCCCTTTGTGGAGAGCATGGAATGTTAAACATTTCTTGTTGGTCTGCCCAGCCTCTGCTTTATTTACACTTACTCTCCCATTCCCTTATGCTGGGGCACCGTTTAGGATATTTTCTTTCCTGCTCAATGTAATGGAGTGTTGGTAGGGCCAGATTCTTCAGCAGAAAGGAAGTGGACCTTGGCCACTAAGGCTGGAGCTTCACCTACTGAAGCTGAATGCAGAGCCAGAAGTCAGAAATAGTAAAGAAAATTAAGGATTAAATAATGTTTTGTGGCTTGCTGAGCAACACATCCCTTTTTCTGGTGCTCTGAGAAGTATTTTTAAAACAGTAAGTAAAAATCACTTCTGCTAAAACATTTCTTCTCAATGTAAGCAAATTTTGGGCTTCTGAAACATGCTACTTCAGCAGTCACAGAGCCATCTCTGCTGCATTTAGCAGAGATTACATAGTAAAGAACAAGCCTTACAGTAGGACAGCCAAGAGCCTACACTTTCTGTCAAACTAGTTTACAGATTTTCAACTATTATAGCAAATCTAAACTGCCTGGAAACTTACATAAAAGTCATAACAGGTTTATTCCTGTTTCAGCAAGACCATTCGGAAGCTATCTTAAAATAAAATAAAGCAAAATAAAACTCTTGGTCACTTTTTCTCATCCAACTTCTCTGTAGATAATCTTGTAGATATGTGACAGGTAAAGAATCAGGTGGAACTGTTTGGACAGGAAACAGCAGAGTGCCCATCACTGAGAAATTCCTGGTTAAATAAGAATTTGACTCTTCCCACAGACTTCAGCTATTGCCTCAGAATTGGGCTACCTTATGTCACCTCTTTGCGAGGTGACATTCATATTTGTCATTCATATTTGTAACGCCAGAGCTGCCATATATGTTGCTTATCTCCAGGTTCAAATGCTATGTGTTTTCAAAGCAGTCACCATTTTTCCTTCCTCTGAGTTATCCTTTGTAATAAGAGAAAAGGAAAGAAGGAAGATGTTTTTGGTAATGAGGTTCCAATAAAACAGCAATTTTAAGGGGAATTCATAGAAAAGTGTAGAGAAGCTCACAAAACTTTTCTCAGTGTAAGTCATGTTAGATGTGAGCTCCAGTAAGCCCACCATGATGGTTTCTTATATCAAATGTGCAAGATTAAAAAAGTGTTGCTGTTGTATGGGTTGTAGCCGCACCTGAATTGCATTTGAAAATTCATACTCAAGTCTAAAACAGACTGCTGGTAGTGGATTAGGTTGATACCCTTATTTCTTTTTAATAGAGACAGCTTGCAGATCAAAGCCCTCCTGTTGGAAGTAAATAGTCAAGTGATATCGGAATACGGGTAGAAATGGCCCTCACTTTGTTTCTGCTGAGTTGAAATTAAGTACGTTATAAATTAAGAAGTGTTCAGCCTAGCCCCTTCTCTGTATAAAATGTTCTGTGACTTTTCAGTAGATCAAAAATTACTTTTTCAAAGAAAGACCCTGGCCCTAATTTTGAAAAGTGCGTAGCAAGTACAAATGCCTCTGAATGACCTGATTTACAGAACATGTTGAAAATACTAACATTCAACTTTCCAGCCACAACCAGGAGAGTAATTTAGCACTTCTGCAAGTTTAACTGTGGAATTCAAGATTTAGCTCACGACCTAGGACTTGAAATTGTGTTTACTAGCTTGGTAAAATGGATCAAAAAGAGGCACACATGCCAGTGTCACAGTAGCTTAGTATGCTCAGGTCTGAAATATTGCCTGTCTGCCTCGAGTGATCATGAGGCTTAGATCCAGCTGGCAACAGCCTGCTGAGCTCTGATCTGAGCTTGAACACAGCAAGTCTGTACCTAAAATCCTAACCAAGACTTGGTGTGTTTCTTGGTGATAATGGGGACATTTGCCTGCAGTGAAAGATGCAAAGCAGATCCATAGATTCCTCATCCTTTCATCTACAAAGCAGGATAAGAAGGATCTTGGCAATGGCAAAGGGCTGCACAGTTAATTCATTCATGTGTGCCAGAGGAAAGTCTGAAGGGAAGGAAAAAAATGTCTGAAAGGTCTGGCCAAAAAATATGTGCCATCATACTTTTTATTGCTGCTGAACAGGCAATTAACAACATTTCTTGCTAATAAAGCTATCAGTCATGATCTTAGCAATCTGATGAAAATATTCTTTGGGGACATCTGAAAATAACTTTGATTCCAAGTGTTTATCAGGGGAGATGGTAGGAATTCCATGCAAAGCCTATGTTCAAAGTGCTCAGATTCCTTGTGGTTTCTCATCTTCCTGGAGGTAAGATTATAAGAGAAGAAATGCGTGCCAACTTCTGTGTTGTTGCACAAGCATACTGTAAGATGATCAGAGAGGTTTACTTACTCAATGCCAAGAAGTTTATTTAAGGTAAGTCTGCCCTGCACGGGGGTACTTGAGGCAATGGTGAGGTTGCAGGGCAGCAGCAACCATTACATGAGTAAGGCACAAGAGCAGCCCCAGCACCGCTTCCTTTCCAGTGCTGAGGTGAACACAGAAGAGGGGGAGTAACCAAGTAGGTTATGGAAGCAGCTTAGGATTTGGGAACTGGAGGATTAAGCCCCCCTGTGCTTCTATGGTGACCTGGGATAAATCATTCAGTCATTTTGTGTACTGGCTCCAAACTGGCCCCAAGTGCACAGCATTTACTGTGTGTCCAAACCTTGGGAGAATTGTGGTGTCTGGATGAGTGCTGTGCACTCATCAAGGTTTGTGCTGGAAATCAAGATAATTCCACCTCCACACTCAAAAGAGTGTGAAAATGAATTAGGAGTGCAAAGGCAGACCTAATGGAAACAGGGCAGGAAAACAGAGTTGAATGGAAACACAGAAAGCAATGCTGAGTGGAAAAAAGCAAAGTCACTCACTGCCCACCTCAGGCATGAGGAGGTGGCACGAGTCCCCCACGGTAGGGTGACCCCAGTCACTGTCCTCAGACAAGGACTGGGGCTTTTTATGCAGCAGGTTTATGCAGCAAGACAATGTCTTTTGAACAAAAAGCCAAGAGAGAAAGAGCAACTACAAGATGGATATGGTAATGATACAGGATAGAGATCTAATTGGCATTATCATGTGTTATGACTCTCACACCTCCTGTTGTCCATGCTGAGAGCCTGGAAGAAGACTGTTTTCAATTGCACAGCTGATGAAAGAAACTAAAATAAGAACTGGAGGGTCGAGGAGAAAAATCTAGACAGACTCAATTCTCCTCACTCCTGTCTAAATCAGGAAACAGACGTAGACTTGTATGAAAGGGGGTACCCTGTTGCTTATATCATGGTCTCTCTCTTTTTATTATCTGCAGACTGAAGTTTTTGGAAGCCAGTGATTAGGAAGCCTCAGTGACAAGAATGGGGCAGTCACCTTAGCTGGAAGCAAATATAGCTTTTGCAGATGATTTGATAACAAGCCTTGGACAAGGACCCTGAATGACAGGTATGAAGGACAAAGTATCCATATAATCAACATGAAAGTCACATTATAAATACAGCATTAAACAAGAAAAAAAAAAATGAAAGAAAGAAGGCAAAACAAACCTACAGCTTTGGTTTTATATTTGTTTGATAAACAGTTCTTGAAGTGTGACCTGTCTCTTCCATACTGACAGAGTTTGTACTTTAATTGAAAGGCCTCATCTGAAGCAGTCATTGTGAAATCCGAGATACGCAATTTTGTTTACAGAACCATACAATTCTGATAAGCCACTTCCATGTCACCACACGCCTTTGAGCTAATAGTTTTTCAGTATTTGCCTTAATAACTACCTTCAAGGAATGCATTGGATCAGTACTGAGTACAATTATTATTCTTTTACTCCTAATAGCAACAAACTGTATGAATACACCGATTTCTAGTTCAGCACTTACCCCTAAGAGCCCACAAATTGTTCTCCAGACCTTTTATGGCTAAGTTTATCTGCTGGTGTAGGCTTCTGAGGTATTTCCTTCCACTTTGTTTACTTGTACTGCTGCATTTGCACAAGCAGCCAGTCATCCTGCATTATATAAACTTAAGCTTCACAGCAAAAATAGCAATACCTGCTCTTTGTCTTTGCAGATCTGGCATTTTCCCTAGAACATTTGCAAAGACTTTAATCCAAATATGAATGCACAAAGGAGGAGGCAAGGAGAGAACACATAAATCTAGTCCTTCCTTTACAACGAATAGGGAATTGGCCTCAAGACAAAAGCTTATCTGAGCTACAACTATCAGCACCAGGGAAGAATTAAACGGATTTACTTTTAACTGGTTTTGCTTAAAAACTACTATTAATTTGCAGATAAAATAGAGCAAATCTTTTGTTTAATTTAAAAAGATTCACAAGCCATTCAAAACTAAGAATGATATCAAAACTGCTGTAATTAAATGGAGTATAAATCAAATCACTGTTAAGTGGTAATAGAAATATTCTTGCCATTGTCATTTTGAGGTGAACTAGAACAAGGAATGCAAAATTCTGATCACTTTGACACATTTGAAATTCAAAGACCAGTGACTGTTGTTTCACATTAATTCATTTCATGTTGTGATGAGTCATTTCACAATTTCTTGTATGTGTTTTTTGAATAATCAGACACCAGATAGATGAGAACAGTCTAGTGAGGTGATTCATTCGCAATAGTAAACACAGAATGAATAGAGTCATACCCGTCTTCCTGGGCTTACTGAAATTAAAATACAAAAGGAAACAAAAATATTTCTTCAAATAAAAATTTAGGAAGGAAAGATGAAATGATCAGATTTTTAGTTTTAGAGTTTCTCTGATCTTGGGAATCAGACAGATTGGTAGGCATACGCTCCAGGGAAGTGTGTTCTAAGCTGTGGAAATGTACTGCAAATCATTCATGGAAAGATCTAGTTATTTAATCTGATTCAGGGTACACAGTTCAATGTGCTTTTTTCAGAGTTGATGGCTTCTTAATTGCCCTTAACAGTTTAAAACCACATCACTAAGACAGAGCAAATATTCCCTTTTTGCCCCTCAGACCTTCAATCTTTTAATTTGTAAAGTATATAACTTTGTAGAATTTTAAAATATAAAATCTTGATAGCAGCCTATTGAAAGACAGACCCATCAAAAGGTGTCCTCTCAAAAAGTGAAACAAGAGCTGCCTCCGAAGAAGGGAATTTGTTATTGAACACATTTGAACTTAATTTCCAACATTAACAGCCTTTGCCCTGCATAAAGAGAATCAGGAGTTAATCAAAGAATTTCCAAGTTAAATTCTCAGTTTTCCACATCAATGAAAGAAATTCTTCCAAACCCACAATCTCCATATTTTCACTTTGCGTTGAAAGAGTGAAACTGGTAGCCAAACCTCAATATGCTACATATTCAACGGAATAGCATCCGTTACATGGGTAATAAATTGCCTCTGGAGGAAGAATTTTCCAGCTCAAATGAGCTTCCAACAGCAAAGCACAGGTGTTCCAAAACACTCCTTGGTTTAGATGTGGTGAGAGAATTTTACACATGATAAATCTTAATTATTACTTTAGAACAACTACCTAGATTTTACTTCTGAGTTTCCCACTGGCATTACACCTCCTCATCTCTGTGTACTCACTATAAAATGCTGCTTTCATTTGCCATCACTGCTGGCCACCCAGGTGACAGAGTGTGCTCTGAGACAGAGAGGGATACCAGGAAAGAGAGGGGGAGTGCACAGCTGCTGGTGGCCAGAATGAGCACCCGTGACTCATTCTGCAAGCATGGCAGCGAGTTCAGATACCATCAAAATGAAATTCAAATCAACTTCCCTCTTTAGATATCTAAATCTATAGATCTCAGTGTTTTCACTGTGATACTAGCATCACAGGGAAGGTGTTTGCAGCTGCAGCAGCATCAATAGCCAAGAAGAATTGGTTGTCTGGCCTTTGGGACATGCTGAAAAGCAAACGAACATGGCCAGGATTCTTGAAGAGTTTTGAGTGTAGTTACTGGCATGTGCTAATATGTTGGAGTTTTGAGTCTTGATTATTATTGTCACACACACTGGATTTTGCTGGCAAGGTAGACCTACCCATTTAACAACAATACTTTTCCTGCTTAGACATACCAAGAACTGTCCTCACTAGAGCTGGAAGAAGAATTCAGGATCTTGCTTTGAACATCTCAATCACATTCTTTTAACTTTTGTGAGGTTTCCTGGCATTAACAGATGCCACAATGTTTGGAAAGAAATATTTGTGGCACCTTGTTGCTGAGTCGGCATTTCAGGCCAGGTTATACTCTTAATAATTTCTTTTGCTGCAAGAAAATGAGCCTCTATCTGTACTTCTACTACCTTGGATTCCACATGTCTTGTCAAATTACCTTCAAATTCATACACTGGAACCATTCGGGTCTCTAAGGTGTAATAATAGCTCAGTAAAAAGCAAAAATTTGTTCAGATGACTGCCCTTTGAGTTCCCAGATCAGAAACAAAAATAGTTAAAATCAGCACTTTTTTGATGTACACAAATATACATTTCGTTTAAAGAGAAAATAAGTTCACGCTGCATGAAGTGTTTCAACATGCAAGCTTGAAATGAACTTTTCCTCCTCTCCAGCACATCTGCAGTTCACCACATGCAGACACACAACGTACGTTTTTGTTGAAACAGAAAATGCCGTGAAGTAATATGACAGAAATCATAGCCACAAATGGCTTCTGTGGGGTCAGCTGAGCTCTTTGCAAATAGCCCTTCACCATATTTTCTGCTGGGCAAGTTCTGTTGTCTCCCACAAAGACGGCGCCAAATACCCCACACACAACAAGCCGCCCTCATCAGAAGGCCAAGCTCCTGTTGGATGTACCAGCCCTTCTCTGGGTAATCAAAACCTGATTTGACATGTTTGTTGATGAACATTTTACAGGTTATTTTTTTGTTTTGCTGTTCCCTGGTTTATATGTTTTCCAAGACCTTGTGTGACTCCAAGCCACCATGGGATAGAACTCAACTTTTAACTCTTCTGGAGACTTGTGCATGAGCCCAGAGTCAGCCAAGCACTCTGCTCTTTGCATGACTGCCATGCAAGAGAGAGGCAGGGGCTCACAACATTTGCTAATCTAGCTTCAGACTTGATCAGCAGGAGGAGCAGCATTCATTGTTAAGCAGTTTAAGTTTGGAATTTTACCTTGCAACTTCTACTTTGCTAGAAACCATCAGCGGCTACACTGCACAGGACAACCTTCTATGGTACCCTTGCTTTTCTTCTTACAGTTCTTCTCTACTTCTTCAATGAGTCTGACACCTCTCAGCCCCTGAAAAGGGGAGAGATGTTGCTGCAAGCACTCATCTCCCACATCATCTCATTCTCCCAATCTTTCCCTTTTCTTTAATAGAAACCCATTTTCTCCAGTTACTGCTGTGTGCAGCACTGGATAATCCCTGCCTTTACAGAGATGTGCCAAGCCCCTCTTCCTAATTGCTGTCACCAAGTGCACCATGCTGCTCAGGAAGCAACAGAAAACAGCCCTTTGAAAGACTGAATTGTGATTTTGCCTGTAAGAGTCTTTGTCCAAAAGCACTTTCCAAAAGCAAAACTTTGAAAGAGAAGAGAGAGAGTCAGAGCATCTGCTTAGGATGCATTGGGTGACTGCTGTAGCAATGATGTGCCAGACGACAGTGCCTTTAGGTAAAGAGCTGCTATCACAGCTGGAAAACTTGCCTGTACCCTTCTGGTTTGCAGTATATGTGCAACCCTCACAGTTTATATAAGACTACCTCACTAGTGATATTCCTAGCAAACCTGCAACTGCTCAGGTTTCTTTGTTTCCTCTGCCAGCCTTTTAAGTGGATTTCAGCTTTCGAATTTGGTATTTGAAATGCATGGACCATATCAGAAGTTATTTTTTCAGATAAAACTATGATGTGTGTAGAAGCAGCCAAAGGCTGACTGATTATTTTCTCGTCACAACTTAAAAATAGTGTCTTTCTGACTGAATTTTTCACCCATTACCATTTTTGTTACGAGGAGACCCTTGTTATTGGTTTGCAGACTGGCCATGTGTGTGTTACCTTGGCTAATAGCCAGCCAAGACCATATTCTTGGCTAATAAGAGCATATTTTATCCACGTATTCTGTACATTTTTAATTAAATGACCTCAGTATGCCCACTCTTTGAAGTTGAATCGATCCAACGTCATTAAAACTTACTCAAATGCTCTTACTTTGTTATTAAATTCTACTGAATACCTATGAAAGTCTTTCATTCTTCACCCTTAGCAAGAATTGTAATTACCTTGCTATAACAAGCAGAATAATTAACAGCTTAGTCTGCCAAAATTTGTTTACTTACCTATCCCAGCAGGGTAGCTTCCAGTATTATGCATGTTTTCCCAGCTGTCTAGAAATAAAAAAAAAAATAAAGAAAAAAAAGGGTATTCTTGAAAATACTCAGTAGAACCATATAATTAACAAGAATTGAATTTTTTTTGCTTCTTACAATTAGATAGTACTTTTTTCAATAAGTGCTTTTGGACTTTCCAGTAAAGTTTTCAAACATTGCATACTATAGTTTGATTGTGTTTCTTTCTAGGATAGTAATTTAACTTGATTTTAGTGCTTAGTAAATGCTGTATTGTTGTCCCTTTGAGACTTAAAGTTCTGATTCATAGCTAGTGAAGCATAGTCAAAAGCAAGGCAAAAAGCCAGTTTTTACAGGTAGCTAGGATATAAAAGCAAATCAAAGCATTCTTTAGCTCAGAATTCTTTGAAATTCCTTTGACCACTTGTTATGGGAGACAGTGAGCCTTAGCTGTGCAGTGGATGGTGTGCTTGAAAGCTCAAGCAAAATTTCAGATGAGTTGGTGGTTTTAAGCATAGGTTCAAATGTTTCATCTAGGCCCAAAGGCTCAGTTTGCATGTGTCTCCAATAACTCCCAGGTATCATCAGGCTGAAAAAGGCTCAAATATCCATTCTAGGAGTTACAAGTAGCATCCAAGTATAATAATCTGTACTTTTCATTTCCACAAATGGATGATGCCTGTTGAAGGACTTCTTGGATCCCATAAATATTGTCCTAAAAAGGTGAAATTTTTTCAGGTGAGACAAAACTTGATTTAAATAAATTGTTTTATATTTTTATTGTAGATGCCATACTCAGAAGAAATATCATTGTGTATTCTGACTAAATTGTCTATTATAGCGCATTTGCAATGACTGTAAGAAACTCAATTTTCTTTGTGACTCTGAACAGTCCTCTGGAGTAAAATGATCAGTTCATTAAAATGTAAATAGGCAATGCTATTGAATATGCTTCAACTTCATAAAATCACACTTGATACCACTGTTGATTGGATTGGGCATTATGTACTCTTTTTATTGATTCCTTGCTCCCTGCAGAATCCCAGATAACATTCCTGTGGGCTCCTTTGCCTCAGAGTAGGGAACACATGGGAAAGCTGAGATGCAGATATTCAGACTAACAGAAGGATATATTGCTGTGTTGAACAACAAAATTTCCAGTTAAAAGTCAATGAATACTAGTTTATTGAATTCCATCAAATAAAGATTATAGAATACTCTACAAGTAGTCCAGCCCTAACCCTTTATCCATCACTCAAAAGAGAAATTTTCAACTTTGCTTTCTTCCCAAAGACAGTGTTTTTCTTGCTTGCCCAATAGAATCTCCTCAACTACTCTGATTAATTCTGTTTACTAGAAAACTCTTTCAGGTGCTCCTGTATCCTATCTACAACAGCATGCAGCTGTCACTAGGACATTGCTGTGATTACCCTGTCCCATTTAATAGTGTTCAGGTTCCTGGTAGCAAGACAGTGTAGTTGAATTACCCAGAAATTTGGACTTGGCTGGAAGTCTGCAAGCAAGAGACTGGATGCTTGGTTCTTTTCATTTTCTCTGGAGAGTTGTCCCCTATTAGACACTTAAGTCAGAGTGGAAGCAATACAGAATGCAGCTACTAGAACAGTTACTTCACTGCTACAATAATGTGATTTGCTTACTGACCTGTAGGACCCTACCTCTTGGTAGAATCTTTGAGGGTTCCCCATTCATTTGTCCAGTGACCACTTCAGCAGTTGGAAGTGGCTTTCACTAGAGCTGGGTTTGTTCACCACTGGCAGTCCATTAATTCCTCTGAAGGGGTGCTTGAAGCAGACTGTGGACCAGGATCTGAGCTGCTTGTGAACCACAGCTAATTCCTTGTGGGTGTGGGTTGGGGCAGGAGGGCTGACATCTCCATGTAGGTGTTACTGCAGGGCAGCTGAGGAGACTCTGGGCTGTTTGAGCCTGTGGCATGGAGTGAGGAATGGCTAGGAGTCCTTCCCTTCTGCCTATACATCCTGTGGGTGCACAGATGTCCCCAAAGGTAGGAGTGTCAGCTCTGGATTATTTATAAATACTCCTCACCACGAATTTTTGGCTTTATTAACAGGAAGCTACATTCCTTTCATTGTAATTCTTGGATGAGTTCGTTGATACACATGGAAAAATCCAATCCTTCACATGTGCAAGTGGGAGGCATGTTTTATTCTTTCTTAATCTTGTTCTGGGCTTTGCTACTTGCATAAAGGATATACTATGCTAGTACCAGCAAAAGATACATATGATGTGTAAAACACTGAATGGGGAGGGAATAGGAGCTAAAATCTGTTATTACCACAGGCCATCTGCTCAGGTATTGACTCTCAGAATCTGTAAATCTCTTTGATTATGCTCAGACCAAGGAATAGCACCTTCCTTTAATGTCAGGTTTTGACTTGTCCCTGGAGGATGGAAGACATGGTAGCTTGAAACAGCACTTTGAACTGCACTTCAAGACCAAATTGTAACACTGACTGACACACTGAGTTGCAGTCCTTAAAAGAAGATGTGATTATCATTACATCTGCAAGTCCTGGCCAAATTCCAGCTTCAGCACTCCAGCAGTGGGGTTTCTTTGTTTTCTGTTTTCACACAAAGTTCTATGATTTGTTCTACCTCTGTTATAGATGCTACTAAGAAATTCTTTGGTGCACATTTCACTCTGTCATCCAAGACAAACACTCATCAAGACTTTCATTTCTTATAAATGGGAACAAGTAGTTTGTCTTTTGCCAGAAATGTGATGCTATCAATGTAATTCACTCACCCATATGTTCACCAAACATTTTTCAGCTCTATCTGGGCATCCTGGATCTGTCTTAAAGCCATCTGGAATTATATGTTGCCAATTTCTGATCTTCAGTTATGTACAGTAGCAACTTTCTGAGCATATAGTAGCTAAAATGACTAAATTTGGAAACATGGTAATACTGGACTGCAACAGAGGAGCCTATTGAAGGTTTGAGAACCTCCAAAGCATACTCCAGAGTTCTCTTTTAGTCCTTTCAAAGGAGTATATAAATAGTAAACGCTTTGATCTGTATCAATTCCAGAATAACTTCTGAGAAAAATTTTCCCTTAATTTTAACTTTTCTAAATCTGCCTTTGCCCATTCTTTGAGTTGTCTTTTCAAAGAATGTTACTGGCTCTTTTAATTTCAATCCTTCATCTCTCTAAGCTCACTTCTCAACCAGTCTTGCTTTACCCATGGTCTGTTCATCCACTCACTTCTGTGTTAAACTGTTGGCCACACATATGGCCATTTCTATCAATCAGAGCTGCAGTCATAAACTTTGGAAGATGTCTCAGGTTTCCTTTGGAAACAACATCTTATGAAAAGATTTACGAAGCTCACAGGTCTGTACATGTCATGAGGAGCTACAGCTTGCTGGGTTTTCCAGCTACAGCCAGTAACTGAGTTACCCTGTCTTTAGCAACTGGAGCCATTTGTGTTTGCCACAACAGCATAAACAAGCACTGATGCTTGATGCTTTTGCTTAAATTTTGTTCTCATAAGGCCAATTTTGAAATACCTTTCAAAAGGTGTTGCCATCAAAGAAAGACACTGTAAACCTATGCTGCAAAATATTCATTTTGTCAACATTTTACTGGTGCTGAAATAAGAAAGTTTTTAAGAAGCGAAGTCTGTGAGTAGGAAGTTGTGTATAGAAGCCTTTTACCAATGGATTTTTATTGGAATAGATTTCTTTGCTATCAAGTTCTATGGTGAGGAGATTATAACTTTCTCTCTGTACTCCTGTGAAGATAGCAATGTAGATATGCAAACAATCAAACAAATTTAAACAGGATTAACAAGTATTTATCCAAATATGTCAGTAGCACATTGTGCTATATAATTTTTCTCTATTCTTTTTTCATATTGTGAAACACAAAGAAAACCTCACTCCTGGTGATCTGGTATACCTTTGGCACACTATCTTTGTAAATTAAATTAATGCTGAAAATTGGCAACAAAAAGTATTCAGCTTATTGAATATATTTCAGGGCTCCCTTAGTGGCTGTGCTTGAATTTATATTTGCTCCACTGGCAGAAAAGACATCAAACAGAGTGGAATGTTCTTCCATTGTAGCAAATCAGGAAGTGCTTTTAATGTCAGTGAGTAGCACTAATTTACAGTATCTGCAAGTTGGGCTCCAAAATTTGTTTTCCTTTTTGTTTTCATGTCAGAGTTTCTAAGGACAATAGGGGCTCAATAAACCCAGCCCCAGATCTCACTGAAGGAGTATTTAGAGCTGCTCTAGTCAAAGGGGTCTGAGCTTATTTATCAAAAGTATTTTTCAAAAACACAGTCATGCCTCCTTCTCAATCAGTTTTATATTTAAAAAGAAGTATTGCAAAATAAGAGAATAGCAGTCCAAGCCTGTTGAGGAATGTCATTTTTAAGGCACAGATCTCAGGAAATACATCCTGTCTCAGCTTCCAAAAGCTCTTTTCTACGTTAATATCTTCTTACATTTCCTGTAGCTTTTTTCCCTGCCCAGATAACCTCATCTTGTGTTTCCATTACCTCATGAGTTCTGTTTTACTCTGACCTGTTTTACTCTGACCTGTTTTACTCTGTCCCTGGCCTTCATTATGTTTTTGTTAAGGGCTGTGTGTGACTGCACAATTACAGAGCTTCTAAGTGGATGATTTTCACCGTTTCTCATTAGAATAAAAATCTATTTAAGCACCAATTCAGCCAGGCTAGTCTTCAGGTTTTTTGTGTATGGGCAGCCTTTTGGAGGATTTTAGTTGTTTTCCTTCTTACTCTCTCAAGGGCTGTGGGTAATGCAGTGCCCAAGTGGTGGAGAGGGCAAGTTCCAGTAGATGGTGCTGAAGAACACGCAGCAAATTCCCGAGCTTTGGGTGCTGCTTCCAGCAACTGGCTGCTGGTGGTACACACAGCTGAAGAAAAAGGCAATCTGGACTTTCATCTTGTTAGAGCAGATCAAAAATCACGCTATTTTCTTGCAATATTGAGTGAAGAACTTTCGGGGGGGGGAAAAAAAGAGGGAGAAAAACTTTGTCATCAAAGATAGGCTGGTTCTTCCACTGCAGACCTTATGCTAGGACCTTCCCCACACTACTCTTTCTTAAAAAAAAAAAAAGCATTTTCATATCCTGACTTTTTTTTTTTTTTTTTACTCAAGCACTGCTGCTTCCTTTTTAATTTCTTTACATCTCATTCCAGGATATGAGACTTCTAAGCATGGGGCAGCCACTGTGCACAAAATCATTTTGAGAGATTCACATATGCCAAGCAGTCAGGAAATGCAAGTCCACCTTGGTCAGACCCCCATCCCTTTCCAGTAAATCAACACTGAAACTCTTATCTTTGTATGACTTTCACTTTGTGACCTGGTCAAGCCTAAGAACACGCTCTTAAGTTTTCAACCTAGTTGGAGATCTTCACTTTAACAAATAACAGATAACATTGTTTTTCTTTATTCAAAATCTAGATGTCTTGAGGTAGGAGGGTAGGTTTTAGATGAGGATGAATGGAAAAACAGGGAAGAAGCCCACTTGAAATAATTTAGATAGGTGATGGTTAAATACATAAATTTGGTGAGTGTGATTGGGGCAGTTTAAATTAGTGACTCTTGCCTTGTCTTTTGTTGTATTACAGAATAAGAGATTCAGGGGGCCACTTCACCTGCATCTGTTTTTATCCTGATTTCAATTATTCTAGAATGAAGGAAGCAGAAATGCTGCCAATAAAATATTCAGCTCCATGAGACCTTCCTGTTGTCACTTAAGGGACATGGTGTCATTTGGCAAATTTAGATCAGTTAATTTCAGAAAATTCCTCTATTCCTGTCTGTCAGAACTGCCCCCACACACAGCCCTGGACCCTGTTAGGGAGACAGCACAAGGGAAAGTGTGTCATTAAGTCCCCAACAACTCACATGCTGGCTCTACAGCACAACTCCCTTTTCCCAGCTTTATTTACATTACCCAGGTTTATTATCTATTTCAGCTGAGACCAAGGCACATATCTATTTCTGCTCCAGGGGTGACAACCTCTGGAAGATTCCCCAAAAAAATGTCTTTGTAGTATAGAAATCTCAAAGGGCTGACCATTTTCTGAATGGCCTTCATTTCAGAAGACATGTTCAGCTGTAGGAGTGAGGATTAAGGGGACAGATGCACAGCCAAGGAAACCTCTTGTTTAACTCCTCCACATGAGAAGAGCCATCTCTACCAGCTCTTGCCCCCTGGGCACAGGGCCAGGCACAGCTGCTCTTCAGTTCCACCACCTGTGCTGAGCATGCCATGAAGTACAGAGAGGTCTTAGTTGAACCTCCAACACCCATCTGCACTGCTCTGCTACAGCATTCCTGGGTGCCAGGGCAGCAAGGGTACCTCATATTGAAATGCTGTGTCTCAGTATGCAGATCTTGGGATACCTCAGGGGGATATCTTGGGGGATGTGTCAGTGTTGCACATGGCCTAGTGCTGTTGGGAATAGCCCATTTCCCATCCCAGAGCCTGCAGCACTCCTGGAAAAGTTCCTCTAATGCTTGACAGTGATTTGTCAGCACCACGCACATCTGGCAACCCTTCTGTGTAGTTCTGCATGCGCAGTGTTCACACCATGATCCTTCATCTTAGAGCCAAAAAGAGGCGAGGACTCATTCAGGACTAAGACCAGACCTGAAGATTAACAGCCTTCCACATTCCTCACAGTTTTGCAACTGCTAAAATACCTGGGATTTCTTGCAAATACTTAATATATGCTCTGAAGGGAAGAAACACCTATTCCACCTTTTGTCTAATGAAAATCACTCAGCTTTGTAAAAAATAGCCCTCTGGATGCATGAAAGCTTCTGTTCCTGTAAAGTGCATTGTTTGCAAGGAGATTCTGCAGTGGCAAAAAGCATGGTCTTGTCCAGAAACTCAGCCCATTAATAACACACAAAGATGCACTGTATTCTGCCAGGCAAAAACACCAGACAAGCTGGAAGCCAGGATGGAAATATTTAATGATTTTTTCAGTAGAAGAGCCAGCTACTGTATTTCATTTAAAGGGAGTAGGATTTTCAATGAAATAACACAGAGATTTTGTAAAATGTGGGTATTATAATTTACACTGAAAATAATTTGGGTTTGGCTCACTGAAGCTAAGCTATTATTGAAAAAATGAATGTATTTTCCTATATGATAGCTCAGAAAAATATGTCTAGATTAAGGTCAATATAGCATTTCCCTTAAATTTATATACATGTGCTCTGATCCTGTTCTCATTTTATAATCTATATAAAAATTCAGGTAAAAACATGGGGAAGCTTGGAAGAAAGTGTTAAATCGGTTGAGTTTTTCTTCCTTGAATGGATTTTAGAAGATACTGAATTTTAGCCAGGAAGATCTACTAACAGCTTTCTGATCTTTGGCAGTAACAGAAGATACAGAGACACTGAGCCAATCCCATAACTGAGAGTTATAGCAGTAATCTGAGTCAAGTTGTAAACTGTACTGCAGGGTGTGTATTGCCATCAAAGAGTTACTGTTCAGAATTGCAGAGACCAAATTCTGTGGGAATTCCCTGGGTTGATCAGAATCCTGGCTAATCTGTAAGAAGTGATGACAAAATAGGACCAACCCGAAAGAGTCATTCTTCATCTCTTCTGTCCACCACTGGAAGTGACTAGATAATGGAGCACAGCTGATATCAGATGTACAGAGCTGGATATGTTTGGCTTTTAGAACATTTGGGACGTATTTAGAGCTTGTTGTACAAATTCCATCTGCACTTTTGCATGTACATATGCAGATACAACTTGAAACATGCTTGTCCAAGCAGTCATATATGAAGGACTTCTCAGTAATACATGGAATGATCCTGACTGCATGATTTTGCTTAAGTTATATAGTCAAATGGTGTAACATTACACTAAAAATAACCAAATAACCTATGTACCTTTCTTATCAAGTATCTCTGAAACGGAGGATTATTTTCTTTTCATTAATTTAATGGTATCATACCTCCTATAGTGCAAGCTGAGTGTATATTTTAGTATTATTCTTCTCTTATGTCTCAGGTACACTTCTGGGTTCAAAACATGAGAGTGATTCCCCTGAAGATGATTTAAAATCCTCTATATTTTTCTAAACACATTTTGCTCCTTGGGAAAATCACTCTTGAAACTGTCTAAAAGACAAAATTTATAGTTTCGGGTTAACATGTGCCAAACTGATTTGTCTACCAAGATGAAAAAGACATACAGTGTAATGGAAGAGGATTTCCAGGCAACCAAGTGTCATGATAACTGAGTGACTTATAGTGTTACACAATCTTAGGGGCACTAATGCACTGCAAGATAAAGTCCCACCCTTCACAGCTCTCAGGAAATGCATATTATATGTGCTTCACAATTGCTGTCCGATTTACTGCTGATATTGTAAAGTGCTCTGTAATCTACATCCAGGCACCAACTGTACTTTAGGAGTACCATCAAGGAAATTAGCATTAATTAGATAGAGGAAAGATGAAAGACTCTAGGAAGCATTTAGGACCCGTAATTATGTTTCCTAAAGAGAGAGACAGAGTATGGTGAAATAAAGCTGCTGAATGATTAGGTCAGAGGCTCCTGCTTTGCAAGGGCCAGATGCAATGAAAAATACTGAGCAACCAGAGCTGAGAGCAGGGCAGCTCTACTCACTATTTCCATCCAAACCTGCTCCCTCTTCCTCCCCTGCCTGTCCTTACCATAGCCATAGCAACAGGCTGTGAATTGGAGGCACCCTCTGGCTGAGTTTGGTGTTCCTCAAAGAAATGCTCTGGTCACACATAATCTCTGAGGTGTCCAAAATCTGGGACGTAAACAGCAGAAATAATTGCTTTCCCTGGGGTTGTATTCTGATGGTTTAAAGTGCAGTATTTCCCTGTACTCAGTCCAGCTGCAGCCATGGGCTGTATGGAATGGTGAACAAAATGAGCAGCAGTTTGCCAGAGCTGCTCCTGCAGCAAGAGGGGAAGGAACCATGTACATGAAACAAGACTTTTGTTGACACTTAATTCTGTAGTTTGTGCCTGCAGTGGTTTACAAGCTCTCCTGTCACCATAGAAACTATGAGCAAGGTGGATGTATCCTGCAGAAAAACTCCAATATTTAGTGAGGGTTAAACAGATACAAGTCATGTCGGGAGCAAAAGAAAGGAGAAACATAACATATAAAGATGTTGGGGTGGCTCGTGTGAAGAGTCTTCTACTCAATGGAACTGACCTGAGCTGGGGTTTTAACTGAACAAAGAGAAGAGTTAAGCATTTGGCTTTCAGGGCTCTGCCTTGGCTTTGGATCCCAAAGTGTTCCCACACCATCTGCAGAGCTATTGCATTTCTGGTGTGTGGTGTCATCATTTCCAAAGGAGGCAAGTTGGTGCTGTAGAGATGACGTGTGTCTTCCTTTCATATTCTTTGTTTTCCAAGGTTTATATTTGGAGCAGTGCAATGTATTCTGACTTATCATGTGAGGTGCATGATGGCACTACAGCCTGAGATGGAGTATGAGGGTTCCAGAGACCCTCATTACTTGTGGAATCATTTCCACTTGTCTGGAAGTGCACAATGAATGTAAAAATGCTGCACTTCAGGCTTGAAAGCAATTTATCTTCACTTTTCTTGGCAGAAACAACCATGCAAACTCTCGAGAAAATCCAGGCTGCCAACTACCAGGTCAGATAGATCAAATTCAATCAGTACCAGATTAATTTAAAATTGTCCTTTATAATAGAGGTTAACTACTAAAAACCTTTGTTCACATTTACTCAGTAATGTAAATGTATCAAATTATTAACTGCCAGTGGAAGACAATGTGCTCAGAATTTGAAGTCTCATCTTCACTGTATCATTGAATCAGAATGTAGTGTCAGGTAAATCTGATGAACCCAAATTAACTCCATGCATAAATGGAACTCACTCCTATGTCAGAGAGGATAAATTAGTAAATAATTGATAATCAGTAGAAAATTAGTTGATAACCAAGTGTGCTTTGAATCAAAAAATGCAAAGTATTATTATCAGTATTTAATTCCCCAGTAGGGTATGACTCAGCCTTCAATGTCTAACAGTTCATGTAACTATATTTGACTTTAATATTTTAATATAATTTCCATTTTGATTTTATTAGAGAAAATTAAAAGAGCCCTTTAACAGACATAGTTTGGTCTAACAATAAAAATGTAAGTGACTTTGGCACCAAAGTTTAGAAATTAAAAAAAATAGTCCCATTACAGTTTTAACATAAAGATACTACAAACACTTTTACACAGTATTAGAAATCCTAGCTGACTTTGCACATTTCCATGATAAGTATGCCATTCTAGGAATTACATATATTCTAGGAAATTTAACATATGTTGGTTTGTTTTTTAATCTTTTTTTTCCACTCCACTATTCCTTCTTCCTTTAAATTTCCTCACTATGTTTTTAAGTACATACTAAAATGCAGAATCTGTACTTAAAATTACTTTTTTTTTTTTTTTTTTTTTTTTTTGCAAAACTAGACACAGGTTTTGTGACAGTTTCTCAAGCACTTTTCAGCCAGACTGCTCTATCTTTCCCCTTGCATCACTCTGGATGTCTTTATGTATAGCTGGCAGGGTAGGGAAGCAGGAACATTTTAAATGATGTTACAAAGGCAGTATAGCTGCCAACATAGCTTTTCATCCTACATCTATGAAATTTACTGCATTTCATTAAAAAATTGTTCCTGTAATTCTGTGCTACAAAAAGAATGAACACATGGTATTATTAAATAAGTTATAAAGGTAAGTTATAAAAAAAAGACACAAATACAAATGTACATTTATTTATTTTTTAATACCATGATTTGTAGCCTCACCTCAAGGTTGGATTTGGATTTTGCAAAATGTTGGAATTGGTAAGGCTAAATGAAGAAATACAGTATGAACTTATGCTTAAACATCATTTAGCATAAAAGCTTCATAGTGGCTATTGCTGATATGTGTTTGTGCAGACAGACACCACTCTGATGAGAAAACTCGTGCTGATTAACTGAATGCACACATGGAATGATCCTGCCTTACAGCTATTCTTTATTTGAGTGAAACTGCACAGGAACTGATGATATGTCAGTGAGACCTGCTGAATGTCCAGGGACAGAGGGGACTTTTAAGAAGGATGAAATACAATATCATGTGCTGTTTTTAGAGCAAGGTATCACACAGACTAAGTAGAAGGTCATTCAGAGTGTATCTAACATCAAGGAATAAAAACAGCCCCAACATTTTTGTTACTTAGATTCCTGTGATTTGAGGAGAAACTCTTATTATTTTTGGATGCCCGAGTTCTGCAATTACATGAAATAAATTGCACAGTAAACGAGCTCCTGATAAAATTTTAATTGGTATCATCTGGGTTTTTTGACTGCTTTTACAGATCTCAAAGTAGCTTAGTTGGGAAGGAAGCTGGTGTGTTATAAAAGCAGCTATTATTTTAAATAAAACATTTTAGTCAAACAAACTGACTAAATTCCTTAGTATGTATGATCCTGGCAAAAGGTGATTTTCTTTTTTTAATATTTATCTTTGTACCTGTATTATAGTGTTTCTGGGAAAGAATGGGTAGGGAACCCTTTTTGACTAAAAAGTCATAAGGAAAGAGTTAATGAAGCAAAACTATGTAATGAGCATAAATGCAACCATGATGAAGAGGTAAATATAAATATTTACCTTGCTCACATATATGAAAATTATACGAACAGGCACATCTATATACAAATCTATCCCATACATCCATAAGCAAAGGACATTGCACAATCCAAAATGCAGAGGGTTTTTTGTTTTTTTTTCCAGCTCTAGCTCACCAAGCACCAGACAAGCACATCCTCAGCCATGAGAAAGCCATGGGGCAGCATGAGCACTTTGCATAGAAGGCTGCATTCCATTCATGCACTGAAATTAAAGCTAAATAGAAACCGGAGTTCCTCCGGGCAAGAACCATAACTTCTAATTACCAAAGGTAAAAGATAAACTGAAAAAAACAAACATTCTTTCAGATACTGCTAAAATTATGATGTGAGTCTTAGAAATATTTATCTTTCCATCCATGAGTGAACATTCTTCTGGTAACTTGGAGTTTTTCTTGGATTCTTGTTGCTGTTTCACAATCATCTAAGGCTTTATTTGTAGTCTTAGTGGTGCTTATATAATTACATAAATCTAAAAAAAAATAGAATGGCTGATTATTCTAAATTCCAGTTAAAATAAGTCAATTGAAAAAGGAACTATACCTCAGTGTTTCAGCTATACTTCAGAGGGTCATATATTCATGTGCTCAGCAGGCCACAGAATGAACAGTCTTGTCACAGGAGATCATCAGGATTTCTGTGACATTTCAAATATAATTAAATGTCTAACATGGATTTACATGTGGGGTATATCCCATGCTTGCCAACCTGGCAGGCATTGTGTGAGTGAGGTATAGATCCATACTGGATGTCCACACATGGTCCAGAAGTCTTTGACCTCTGTACACAAGCCAGGTCCAAAACTGTCAGCTCACGTCAGTTCAGGGCATATGCAAAATACCATCTGACCTTTCACCATGAATCTCTAGGAACGCTGAAAATCCCAGACAAATATAGAAAGTGATAAAAATTTGCCCGGGCATGATTTCCAGGCAGAAAGAAAGAGGGCTTATGCTGGGAAACAGAAAGCAAACAACAAAAAACGTGCTAGGAATGGCAGATTAGTTGCATCATTCACAATGGCTAATGCATGCTATTGCTGTTGGAGATTAATTTAATGAAATTTTCAAAAGTCCTCCTGCAGAAGCATGGCCTCCTACTGGTTATTTGTTGCAAATGAGTGTTTTAAGGTCGTGTAAGGAATCATGTTAACTAATCATATAATCAAAAGTCTGTAGATTGTATATTGTATTATTGTAATATTGTATATTAATGGATAGAGCTGGATCAAACTCAAATCATATTCATTCCGTATTTTTACATGATTACGGTCACCTTCTTCTGTTGATCAGGTCAAAAAAGTTTTAAAAGGCATTAAACTGTATTAAAGGCATACAACTGGAATTCCTCTAGTTTAGGATTGAAGGAAACCTTAGGAGGAACAGCATAAAACATGGTGAGAAATTCTCTCAGTAGTTGTTAATAATGAAAAACAAAACCCTTACAAGATAAGTGATAAAAAATACAAATCATAGTAAAAAATGCATGGTGTTTAAAAGTATGCATAATTTTCAATCTTTTTGGAGAAGTGGTGGTGCCAGTGGGGTAAACTGAATATTGTAGGCAGAATCCTTTTCAGAGCACAGCAGATCCAATTCCACTTTTTCAGATTACAAACTGAGTAATAAGAGCTCCCATCTTTTGCACATGTTTTCTGCCGTGCAATTGCTCACCACAACAAACTCTTGTAGGTGAGAAGTCCTTGAGCTTTTGGCTGGTTTCCAGTCCCAGGATGTTCACTTTCCCTTTCAATATAGGCTAGAGGCAAAAATGGGAAAAAAAAAAAAAAAAACAAGTGTAGGAAAACATTCAAGGAATCTCTTGGTACTGGGTCCTGCTCACTAATGCATTGTTGTGTTTGGACTGCTAAAAAAAGAAACCAAGGCACAAAGTCCAAGTAGATTGAAAATCACTGTATTTCCATACTGTAATGTGCACTATATTCTGCCATGAGTACTTTAGCTATCATACTATTCTCCTTTGGGGAAAACATTCCCCATCTAGTAAGAATTTGCTGAATGTTGGATGCCTCCCTACCAATTTTGAATATCTGGGCCAAGAAATGTGCACCTGCGGATCCCAATACACAGCTGGAGCAACATTCCAGCAGGCTCCTGCAATGACTCATCAGCTCTGATCCTGTCCACCCCTCCAATTAATGAAAAAATAATAGCTTCAAAGTCCACTTTTCAGCCTTTTATCTACAACCACTTGGCCATTGCTAAAAAAATTAATTACTTCCTCTGATATACGTGGAGATTCAGCACGTTTTACAGAGAACACCTTAAAAGTATATTAATCTTCACTTAAAAGTTGATTTTCATGTCAGTGCCTTAACTTAGTCTGCTGCGCTAAAGACTTGCTTTTAAAATACGTTATCTACTTAGTGCAGACTCTTTTATTTCCTTTTTTATTCATTAGTCTGTGCAATTACTCAAATATAAGGTAGGTTAATACAAGGGAGAAAAAAAAAGATATATGTATATATATATATATATTTAAAAGAAAACAGGAATTAAATTATCACCATCAGTCTGAGATTTTTGGTCTGCACCTTCTGATGTAGGACAGACATGAACACTGTTTCTTATAAATATCCAGATTATTATCACTGATGTTTTTATATTTCGGCTCCCCTGGTGCTTGTGGCATTTCCTTCTAATTTGCACTATACTTAATGAAAGCAGAATCAGCCCTTTAAAAGACCATAATTATGTCAGAATTTGGCCTGACCCCATACCCCTTTTCTCCTTAACGTAATAGTAACAAAGAGGAGCTCTGGGTAGAGGTCTAAAGCATGAGATTTTTAATTTAGAGGATGATGAAATGGTAAATTATTTCAGCCTTTGCCTTCCATCAATTAAGCAATACAAAATGCTGCATTATTTGATTATGCCATTTTCTTTATGAGACCTGCGTTATGGAAATGAATACTAATCATCACATTTGGTTGCTGACAAAAAGCCCATTAGTGAAAGACACAGTTACTGTTGGAGTCTTGTCCCAGGAAATCATAGGAAATTCTCTTTTCACTCTTTGAAACTTGGAAAAACAAACAGTGAAAATATAAGACATAGATGACCTGAGAGAAAGAACAAACAGACGAGATGAAAGTTACACAGTTATTGTGTAACTGCACAGACATTTAAGAGAAAACACACAAATCTCTCCAGCCCCTGCATCCCCTCTGAGGAGCCCACAGCAGAGCCCTGGTGGTGGCCAATGCCAACCCTACTCCCAGTCTCTGCAGCAGATCCCAGGCTTCACTCCTGGTCATCCCTTGGCCAGAGAGATTCCAGCACGTGAGGGGCCTCCTGTTCTGCTCCAAACACCCAGGGCTGCACACCATCAGTGCAAGGAGCCCTTGGGCAGCAATCAGGGAATGCCCCATTCCTACCCACCCACCATCCCCAGTCTAGCCCTAATTATAGGCACCAACTGTGGGGAGAGAGAAAGGCTGGCACTAGAGGGTCATTTCTGCTGGAAGGTCAAGAAGCACCACATGGATGCTGGAAAGGGCTTGGATGTGAGATGCAAACAAGGGCGAGGTGTGGCTCATGTTTTGAACCTACAGAGGTCCAACTCTGACTGTCAAACCAAACCACAGTGTTAGAACCAGCCTGAGGCCTCTCTGAACTGGTGGATCCAGAAGCACTTCCAATCCCCCGGGTCAGGGCAGCCCAGTCACTTCCCAGCTGTGTAGGAGATAAACTCACACACATGCTGCCTCCTCCCTGCCCTGGTTTCTGCAGGAAGCAACATGGAAACTGAGCAGAGAGCTCCCAGGTGCTCAGGACAAGATGACAGCGCTGTGGGGAGACCAGGATCCTCACTGGATAGCGAAGCAGGCATCTGCCATCAACCTGGACACAGCCTAGATGCGTCAGATCTATTTACCACGGATACTTGGGTTCTGCAGGAATGGGAAAGATCCTTGAAAAACAATGGGGTGAGGTTGGTTTGTAGCAGCTCAGAGCCCAGGGTGACCTAATGGTGCTGCAATTTCACGTACTCACATTCCTCGATTCAAACACACCATGAGCTAATTGATGATCCATTTGTCTCCCCATTGGATAGCAAATAATAGGGGTTTAGATGCCAAATAGGAATGCAGCACAACAGGGGAAGTTTAAAGCTTCTATTTATTTGGGACTTCCCATATTGATATCAGCAGTGATAGGAGGGCCAACTGAGCAGGAAGGATATTATGGGCTGCTGCCTGCTTTTTGCAACCAATTCCTTTCAAATCCGTGCAGGATGTAGCCTTGTCATCCTGTTTGAAAACATTCTTCGCATGTTGGAGTTTTCAATGCTAAAAGAAAAGGTGGCCAAAGGGTTTCTTATGGCCACAGGGATCAAGAGACATATATATTTGTGAGGATGAGTGTCACAGAATAACTCTTTATGTCATCCTGCTGGCTCACTGCACCTGTGCAGGCATTGTGTTTTTTAGGAAGTGTTTCAGTTTACAACATCCTGTTCTATGCTGCTGAAGCCACAGCTATTTACAGCTCATGGAAATTCTTCAGCATGAGAAGTGCTAAAACGTAGAAGTTCAGTGTTTCTTGATCCTTCTTCTCTGGTGTTGACTGTCATGTCTGCACCCACAGAAATTATTCTTCAGGTGATTCAGTTTGGATCAGTATTTATCTCTCTGGTCAATAATTTCCTTTCCAGTAATTCCTGTTGAGGAGATTAAAACTCTTACACCTTGCAGAAAAGGAATTCCCACAACAGCAAGGCATGCATAATAATGTCATTGGACTGTGTTTTGGCAAGACAATTAATGCCCAGGCAGGACTTTCTGTTTAGGGCCCGTTTTGCCAAATCTCAGAAGCAAAGTACCAGCACATAACACAAGAGGACCTAATAATTAGCTATAAAGCCACCTGCTTGCATGCTGCATCATTTTAGCAGCTTGGTTTTAATGGCATTTTTCTTTCTAGTTTCCTTTGAAGAGACTGCATATTTCAAGATTGATTTCACTAACCGTTAATACTGTAATCTATCAATATCATGGGAGTTTATTTATTGTAAATAACAGTGTAACTTAACATTATTTATAAATAGCTTGCTAGTCAATGTACTCCAAACTTGTAAATCTTACCAGGCAGAAGACTACCTGAAATCATCAACTTTCCTTTGAGGTCCAGTGAGATATTGGATTGCCTCTCCCAGGCAAAATCCCTGGGACTGTTCCACAGAAGGGAGTGGTAGACATGGTGACTGACTTTACAGACAAAAACTCTAATTTCAAAGTTTCAATTTTAAATATCCAACAGTTTTCAGATAGCTTTAAGCATGACCTCTTATTTCTTGTTGGTCATTGTGGGCTCTGTGAGGCCTGTGAACACCCCCAAACACTCAGGGAGCTTTGCAGGGGGGCAGACCCATACTCTGACAGGCTGCACATCAAACAGAGATCTTTGACAGAATTACTTTAGAAGGATTTGTCAGCACTTGTTCTGTTTCACAGCTTGGAAGTGCAGCTCCATGCAGGGAGGGCATTATTAATCAGCCTGCAATTTCTGCAGAATGTCATGAATCACAGGTTGCAGGACATCCTCCTGAAAGGCTCCATAAATTCTGACTCATTTTTTAAATAAACACAAGACAATAGCAAGCAAGAGCAAACAAAGGTAAATATGAAAACACTGAAATGCAGAAATTGGATCCCATCCTCTGTCTCCTCCCAGCTGATACCTTCTCCCTTCTCCCAGCCACTGAAAGTGCTGAGAGCTCCACATCCCTTCAGAAAGGATCATCTCTGCATCTCCCTGTGCACATCTGACCAAATCAGAGCCTGAGTAAATCTTTGTTCGGGACTTCAGGAAATGGATGGTAGTGAGTAAATGCTGAGTAAGACTACTTCCTTGCTTGATGGAATTCACTAAGGAATTTATTGTAATCTCTCTGGCATTCTTCTTCAATGATGCATTTTTAGTGTTGGACACATCATGAGAAAGTCATCAGATGACATTTTTTCCTGGTGCCAAGGTTTTCCAAAAGCTGCATCTCTACTGCATAAAATACACAACTGGGATTTGCACATCAGTTAGGAGTCCAGAATGAGTAGAAAAGTCAGCTCTTCGAGGACAGGCACAAGATAGCCAGACATGGCTGAAAATCCAAAGCTGAACACTATTACCCTAGCTTTAAGTTGATGTAGCTCAACTATTGAACTGAAGATTAATGACTCTACCTGAAATATTTGTGAGGAACTCAAAGCTGATGGGAAATAAAGACACTCTCACTTCTTAAAAATCAGATTAAACTGGAGGAAAATTAGCAATTTCAGGGTTTTTTTTCCTGATTTATAGCCTGGAATAGACACAAAGAAGTCAAATAAAATGATTCATGCAACGGATTTTATAAGTATTCAGACAGACTGAATAAACAAATGGTTGCAGAGCAGTGTGGGTTTCTGTTCTCTATGCAGTGCTAGCTCAGATCTGGGAAGGTTCATTATATTCCATATTGGCTGCATTTACAGGAGGGCTTCTAACAAACTTCTGCACTATTTTTTAGCTTTTCAGATGGTATCAATTCAAACCTATAATCTGGTTTGGGTTAACAAACACCTCTGTGTAGCAATCTTAAAATTTAGACCAAATAGAAGGAGCTGTTTTGGAGGTTTCAGAGCACTGGCCACTGCAAGTAATGAAAATCTTGTAACAAAAACACTGTGTGTTTCTAGCAAACTGGCAGATGTTACTAACTGACTCTATTTGTTCCAGTCCAGAAGTTTTGACAGATGTAAGTTTAATACACCTATAGTAAATGACATATATATATATATAAAAAAGTCAACATTTAACATACCAGATCCCAAATAAAAATCTCTAAGTGTCGTGGTTACTTAAGAAAAACAAAGTACGTCATTCATCAGAAAGACTGTTGATTAAGGCTTGGTACACATCTTCTTCACTAAAATATGTACTCCAGTCATATGAGTTTTCTTAAGAGGTTACTCAATAATTTAGCTAAAACAGAATTGGATTTAAAATATTCATTAAGTGACAAAATTCCATTGAAACATAAGCACCTGATTCTGGACTAAGCTAGTGCAGACAAAATTCCTACCTGAATTAAGTGGGCGTTTTCTTATTACACTAACAGTGCACTATTTGCATGCAGTTAATGGCCAGTTTGTAGGCTATTTACACATTTTAAAAGATTAGTCCCTTTGCTTCCCAAATGATTTTCCAGGATGACAACATATTTATGTATGTGTGGGGTGGCAAGGAAAGGAGAGAAGGAGTTAATGATGGTTATATTCTTGGGATGAAAGTCTTTTTGTCTGCGGATCAAAACCCAGCACTAGTTATCACTATCAAATGAATTTTTCCAGCACTGTCGTATTTTTATCTGATTCAATTTGTTCAGTGTTTTAATCACATATGGTATGTTGTTTGTTTAGCCAGATGTCGGGTCATCTAATTATATAACAGAAGCATTGCTAAAGACATTACCATAATTGATGTGAAGATTATGAAAATTAAAACATACATACCAGTTGTATTTGTTATTAGATTTCCAGACATTTTTCTGCAAATGCACCAGGTATCTTATGAAATGGAGGTATCCTTCAAAAAGTGTTCAGATTTTGCCATGCTAACCATTTTAAAGCTTTTTTTGTATTTTGTTTCTACTAATACTTTTCAGTCTAAAATAAATACTAAATCTTTACTGTGTGTAAGAAAAGAGTGTGTCATATATTAGCTACTTGCATCTTTTTCAAATTGCAGACTCCTAAAAATTTTTCTGTGCAGATCCATACCTACTGACAATAACACTCTTTTCTTAATTACCATCATAAGACCCTCAGAACTGGGCACCAGGGGCCCACAGATAACAGAGTCAAAACAAGTGCTTTAAAAGTAAGGTAGCAACTCACTTCTCTTAACCACTTTGGGGACACTGGGGAACAGAAAAAAAAGTCACATCTTTACAATCTTGGGGGTCTTGGTGGTTTCAGGTGTGGTTTGTGACTCATGTACATTGTGAATTAGAGAATATTTGTGGGACTGTGCAATAGGTAATTTTATTTTGCATTTTAAATGCGGGTTTTGATATAGCTAATCCCATTTGTAAGAAATAAGCAGAGGCAGACATGGTTCCAATCTGCAAGGCAGGGGACTGGTGCTGCACACCTATGGTAACATCAGGAGAAGCAGAAGTGCACACTATAGTAAATACATAGTAAAGGCAATCTTATGAAGTGCATCTCTTTAGGTGATGCCTGTATATAATTTTACACCAGCATCATGTCATTGATATTAAAAGTTATTCCCAATTTATGGTAAAATTAGCTGAGAATCAATTTCATAGTCCTCAAACAATGTGCAAAAGCCAACACAAGAAAACATGAACCATTCCCTTGTTTCTAGTAGGAACAGGATCTCAAAAATATATTGATGGCAAAGAAAATGGATAACTGTTGATTTTTAGTCAGTTCTAAGCACACGAGGAGCAGAGCTCTGCTCAAGTGTATCTACTTTGGTACTGTATTCAGTTATGGGCAGACCATGAAGTCTGAGGTT
The DNA here is from genome assembly GCA_025920805.1 of Petroica traversi. Lineage (NCBI taxonomy): Eukaryota > Metazoa > Chordata > Aves > Passeriformes > Petroicidae > Petroica > Petroica traversi. The sequence continues at coordinate 2,023,922 of JAHLSL010000012.1, forward strand.
GTATTTACTGGTTCTAACTGCGTGCTCAAGTGCACCATTCTGTGGTGTGCTGTGGGAAAACTGGTCTGGCCTTTGAGAGTACCTGTACAGATGAGACTTTGTCCCATAAACACAGTAAACTACTTTCAGCTTGGCATGCTGTAGTCTTCCCTCCACAACCTCGGTTCCAATCAGTGGGAAGGTAGGAATTCAACTTGGAGCACCGATCTGTTCCAGCTGTTGGCATTAAAGCAACCTTCATTTTGGAACCAAGAGGTAAATGCAAGACATGAGACACATTTGAAGGCATTTTCTCCGTGACTTGTTAGCCATCAGCATGCCTGGCTAACAACATACAGACATGGAGGCAGCTGATACAGGTTTTCATAGCTGTGAAATCCCATACTGCTGATCAGTGATGCTGTGGTAAGGCAGTGAACAGAAAGCAGTGAAACCCTGTGCTGCAGACTAGAAAGAGTCAGATTTATAAGAAGAGAAAGGTCCCATGAAGCTGTTGGAAGAGCTTGCCTCTTATCTAGTTATGATGAAACTCCCCGCCTCCCTCTGCAACCTCTTCCTTCCAGCACTATAAACCAGAGTAGAGTTCTATTTCTAATCTGCATGAAAATAAAGAATATGACCTAATTTAGGCTGTGCTGCTGGATTTGCAAAGTGTTTACGAAAGAGTTTAATGGAAGTGAAACTTAGGGAGAAATTGTTTAGCTTAGTGGGAAGGGTATGAGGAATATTGGATGTGCACGTGATATCTGGATTTGAGACTGTAATCTACACTGTTACCTTTGCTTTATCCTCTGTGAACTCTCATTTTCAGTAAGCTAAGGTCATGTAAAATGACTCTTTCCCAGCCCACATCCACACCCAGCCGACTTCAGCATTTCCTAATTAGGTTATATTCATTCTTTATAATGTGCTTGTAATAGATGTGGTACTGTAGCGTAATCTCAACTGATATTATTCACTTCCCAGGAATGTACAGCTGAAGCTGCTCTGCAGGCTCTGACTGAAAACAATGGGTGTGCAGCTGACAAATAGAAGTAGCTATTTTACATGCCCTGGTCTATTTGGATGCCATTGTTTAAGTGATGTCTGCTGAACAGGTATTCACGTTAGAAAAACAAGCACCATTACAATTTTCTGATGTGGCAGCTATTTTTGAAGCTCATTAAAGCTTGCTAGTGCTTTTCCCATGCAATGAAAAACTGGAATTGCCTGTTGTAATATTGGCTAGCAGTTATGAATGGTTTCAGCTCATATTTTATAATGAAGAAGTGAGCTCATGCTATATAATTGTGGGCTATCCCCAAGAATATTTTTATTCAGCGTTATTGTCAGACTAAATTAAAACCGCCAAAGAGGCCAATTTCTCAAGATGCCAGGTGCTCTCAACTCCCACAGTTGTTAATGGAAGAGTACTCAGCAGTTTCAGAATTAGTCCCTAAATGCTGATAGTGATGCCCAAATTTTCATATTAAGCAAGATAATTTGCAGAGCTGTTGCTCTTCTACTCTTCTTTTTCTTTGTGAGTATTCATCGCTAAAAGTAATATTTAATCTATGTCATATGCATTTATTACATTTATGTGAGCTACTGCCATATCCTTTCAAATGACTTGTGGTTTACTTTTCCCTTTTTAAGCTCAAAACAAGCATTAATGTCCTTTGATTGAAAATGAATTAGTGATGTATTTGAAGCTGCTGTTGATCACAGACAGTGGCACACGTCTGGCACTAGATACTTGTTTGCATGCCCTACCACTAAACATAGTGGAATTTTTGACCTCATCTCCCTGAGGTGTTCTGCAAGGAAAAGTGCTCTGAGCTTAGAGGCTCAAGAGAAAGCAGATGAAAAAAAGAAAGGAAAAGCCCTTTGAGGCAATATGTGAACTACCACCTTCTTTCACTGGCTGAATCACCACCTCACTCCATGTGCTCCTCCAGGCATTACTGGGCAGCCTGGGAACACCGGGGAGAGGGGGAAGATTGGTACCTGCACACACCCATCCTTCCACCTGGCATTTCACAATGCAGTAGGAAAATGCAGACCAGGATAGTCAAATCTTGAGCAGTGTTGGAATATCAAAACCAGTTGAAAGTCAAGTATCCATCACTAAAGTGTACAAGGTCAGGCAAAACCCTTGCTCAAACTGTGGGTCAATTAGTCCTTCTTTTCTCCCCTGGGTCCTAAGTGTTACCACCACAGAGGATAATGAGCTAAAGCCAAGTAAGGTTCTCTGGAAATCAGAGGTCATGGAACAAGAGCTGAAAAAAAGGGTTCCAAATATTATAAGTCTTTCAACACTGTTTTCTAGGTATTCTGTTAAATATCCCTCTGGGAGGACTCTTTTCGTCAAACCAAACCACATTTCTTTGGACTCTCTTCTCTGAGTGATTTCAAATATATAAAGAATTTAGATGAAAAACAGATCTGGATTTTTTCATTGTTTAAAAGATGGTAGTAAATGTTCACTTCTCAGAAGAGTGATAGTGATTTTATTTATAGAAATTCCCAAAGTGACAGTTACAGAAATAATCTGTGGCAAACGAGTTGCAGAAGAGTTTTTCCCTCAGTCAGATCACATCTTGCTTTCCAATGCTGTGTAATAATCTCCTTGAAAAGAAGCTTTATTATGTAGCCCTGATCATTGTTTTCACTCGGCAAGAGCAAAGAGTGAGCATAAACTATAAAGTTGGGAAAAATAACAGCCTCCTAATAGGATTGTTATAAAGAAGATGGTATTACCATTCTCTGGGGTCTTTGAGAGAAGAAATTATACTAATTTGCAGCCAAGAAAGATGTAAAGTGTGCATCTCTTGGGAAAACAGAAAAAATATAGATAGTGAAAAAATGAGACTATGGGACTACCTCAGGAGATTGTGAACGATTTCAGGAACAGAGGATGTGTTCCTGTTTCAGGATGAAGATGTGCAGGAATATCCTGGGTATGTGACTGACCAATTTGCCCATAGTGCCACAGGGAACTGGGAGAGACTGTGAAAGGGGAGATATGTGTACATTTTGCAGCAGCCCATTTTAGGGAACTCTAAAGGGGCTGCATCTCCCCTGGAACAGATCATGGCAATAAGTGCTTGATCCTCCATCAGTGCACAATGTGGAGTAGATGACACCAAAGTCCCTTCTGTTCTGACCCTCCAGTTCAGTAGTAGTTTATAGTATAGTCACTCTCTGAAGTAACTTATCAGAAATGCAGTATGTTTGGATATGTGTGCATTGGTAATCCACATGAATTACTAAAGCAGAGCCAAATATTTAGATCATTCCTAGATAGTATTGCTACATGCTATTTAGCAATAGTGCTTTAGAATGCAATCTTCAGGAACCCTGGAAAATGGAGCTTTTGAAAAAGGTTTTAGCCATATTTTATTGTTTGTGGTAGTAGTATGAGGGTTTTACATTAAATAATTTAACTTACTAGCTTCCAGAGCTTACATTAATCATGTGTACTTTAGGAATCATAAAACCTTTTAAACCAACAATGTCAAAGCAGAACAGAATGCTTAACAATCCTCACTAAGCTCACGGTCTAGCTCTAGCTGAAGGAAGAGCAAAAACACCACACACTGAAGTTGGCATATATAAATAAACCAAATATTATGACGAATAGAAGTTTTCCTGATTCAGCAAAGCACTTAAACAGACACTTACATTCTCTAGATATCACAGGAATATGAAATATTCAAGTATGCCTGCCATTTAGGAATCTTAAGACCATGCTTTAAACTCCATTTTTAATTCCTAATGAGAGAGGTTTGATATTACAGGGAGAGAGACCATAAATCTGTGGTCGAAAGAGACTTAACAACAGAGAATCCCATCATTCCTTCATGGTGAACAATTCAAAATCTGTGAGTTTTTAATAATTCTGTTACTTTAGCTGTTAAGAAGTTGAAGAAAATCAGAATTCAAGTTCTTCTAGGAATCTTGGTGCTGCCTCTGGGCCTGACTTATCTGTGCTTCAGGATTTCCCATAACATGCTTAGCTGGGGAAGGGATCAGTGTTTTTTCTGCAGAGAAACAGAAACTTTGCTCTGAACTGTTACTGCCTCAAAACGCCAATGGTATTGATGTATACACATATCACTTTCCTATTAATATGTCATTTGCTTCTAACCAAGAAAATAGACCAGTACCATTATGGCTTATGATGGCACACTTGGGTGCAGCAAAGACTAAAGGATGTGCTCCTTGTGCTGGGGGCTGCAGCCTGCCTTTGATAGCCTTGGGATGGCTAACACGGAACTGGAAAAGCTAAGAGCAGTGATCCAAGACAGAAATGGCATGGCTGTGCCTTCAGGCCAAATCAGCTTTTAGGACTGGAGTAAAGCAGTGAAAACATGCATGAATCTCAGATGGGATAAAGACAAGGGGAAAAGAAAGAAGGAAGAATGAAAAGCTGGAACAGGTGCCACAGATCAGAGGTACAAGAGGTCACAGCATGAAAGGGCACAAGAGAGAAACTTGAGTAAAACCAAATGTGGCACAGCACAGTGGCCCACAGGTTTGAAACCCAGCTCTGAAGAGAAGAACCAAGGAAATATTCAGAAGAGACAGGGATATGCAACATGACTGGAACAAGCTTTTGAGTGTGCTACTGTCAAGTGTTGCCAGCCTGTTATTATAGCAAATGAATCCATGTGTCTGTTTCTTTTGTCCTCAGAAACAGTTGTGTGGATTTTCTTCAGCTTCAGCACATGGTGCCACACACATGCATGCCCACACACATGTCCCTTCTGAACTAAAAGGAAATATGAGCAATGTCATCCTTTCAGTGTCCCTGTAAAAAAAATTTTTAAACCATTTAAATTAGGTTCCTAAACAAGAAAGTAGTCTCAAGCACAGAGTTGGTAGATTAAAGGTAGCATGGAGTGCATTCACACAGGATAAATAATTGAATAATTGCTAAACTGGAAATGTATCCAAAGAAGCCAGGAATTATTAGAGAATTCTTTTTTCTTTTGCTTACACAAACTTTATAATAGCTGTTTTCTCTGACTGTCCTTTTGTATAAACTGGGAGCAGCCTCTGGGCTGCTCTCAAATTTACTTTGGCTTCTGCAATAGCACTTAAGAATTACTGGAACTGTGCAGTCTCTGGCCATGCCTCCAGTACTGTCAGAGGAGGGGGCACAGAGCCATCCCAATCCCCTGGGCAGCAGTGGGGCTGCTGCCACCAAGCACCTGCTCATCCCTGCTGCTCTCACCTGGGAGGCCACGCACCAGGCAGGACTGATTGCACAGAGCTCTCACTCCCGTGGAGCAAGCAACTTCATCCTTGGCTATTAAATGACTTATGGAGGGTTTGAGGGAGTTTTATCATTGTGATATGTAAATCAAATGGTTAAAAATATTTTCACAG
>JAHLSL010000012.1:2034294-2152485 GCA_025920805.1 Petroica traversi
GCGCCCGGGACGCGGCGCTGCCCCTCCCGACCCGCGGAGCGGTGGCTCGGGGAGCTTGCACTGAGGGCGTGCATTTCGGGGTAGCCAGAGAGAGTACCCTTTAGTGATCTCGGGAGGTTCGTGCCCGAGCTGTCGGTGAGAACGACTCGGGGTGTTTCTACATCACTGAAATTCCGAGCTGAAATTCGCCGCTACATGGCTTTAAATTTCCATCCCGGTGTACTTTGGCACACCTGATTTTATGCCCTTGCCTCGGAGGCAGAAGGCATACCCAGCTTACACACCCCCGAAACAGGCTGCGCTCCTTTCTGCTCGGTGTGTCCCCCTTGGCCGCGCCTTCCTGCGTGGGGCTAAGAATAACCGAGCGCTCGAGTGCGCTGCTCCCTGCCCGGCTGGGCTGGGGCTGGACCGAGGGCAAGCACAGCGCTGGGGGCAAATCAGTGCCCGGTGTGGTTGTCGAGCTAAGAGTTCAAGTCGGGAAGTCAAATTTGAAAATTTCGGTTGGGGTGCTGATGAAGAAATATGGGCTGTAAATTAATAAGAAGGGTTTGATTTATTTTCAGTTGAAATTTAAAAGAGACCAAAATAGAGGAAGTAATTAATTTAGGACTTGCGTCACTGTAGATTGTTGCTATGTTTTAAAAATAGGAAGAAGGCTTATTATGAAATGTGTAATGTAACAAATATGATCCTGATCTCTTACTTTCCTTTGAAAAATATCTGGGGGAAGGAGGCAAGGACTCATGCATAGACTATTATTTTCAGTTATCTGTAGGTTGTAAGGTTATAGCATTGTTCAGGAAAATGCAGATGAAAAAGATCAGAAAGTTTAAGGTACGAAAATCTAAAGCTGAACAATTCTTTAGATACGCACTTAAAATCTTATAATCCTTGTGCCCTGGCTCAGATGTTTAGAGGAATGACAGAGATACCAAAAAAGGCATCATGATACTCAGCACAATTCTAGAAGCAGAATTTTCTCCTTCCCTACAGAAAAGGAAAGCACATTTCTGGAAGCAAGAAGTGACAGATGTGGCATCTCAGCAGCTGGCTAAACATAAAAGCATGTATCAGCAGGTGATTACTGTTGGAAGGATTTATTTTTAAAGTCTCTTGTTCTGAAAGGCTTCAGCCTTTTTTAGCATTAGCGTTAAGCTTTACTTTCACTCCATGGCATGTTAAAAATAGCCTTTCAGCAGAAACATTCAGAAAAGCAAGAGAAAACGCCTATGTTCAAGGCACTCCTTGCTTTGAACATTTGTTTTGCATTACGGCATGCGAAGGAGAGGAACTGAGCAGGTTCTTTGGTCGGTAGGACAGTACTGAAGGGAATGATTTTCCCTGGCCTCCCATAAGCCAGCGGTATCTGGGAAGGAAACAATGGGGCCTATCTTCTCCTTAGATTAAAGATAATCACAGTTACTGTTCTCTGGGGAGCACCTTGTACATCCACGGAAGTAAAAATCAGGCTGCAGAAACTACCTCTGTGGTTCTGCCTCTCTTCTGTAATTGGTAAAGCCAGCCTGAATCACCAGGAGGTGGCCTGGGTGAATTTTTGAAAGGAAAGAGATGGATATCACCTAAGAGGCAGCCCAGAGCCACTCTTGCCCTGAGGCAGCAGCAGCGTGGGTCTGCTCCATCCCTATTTCACTGCTGTGGTTAAATGTCACATTGACTTGAAAGAGGCATCTAAAACTGTTCCAAACCACTATATCAGCTTTGCCGTAACCAACAAAAGCCACGGTTCATGGCAGAACATGTTTTGCTCTCAGCTTTTCATAATTAGGGAGGCTGCTTTGGTTTATAGTCTCTTGAGTTAGATGGCTTCTTCTAGTCGAAATTCTGGTCCTCTGCCGAAGTTTTGAGAAATAATTTGGGGCAGAAAAGGGAACTGGCATTAAAAAAAACCTTTTTTCTGCCATGCAGCATTTGCCATCAGGTTCTCCTTGTTGCCGGTGAGGCTGTGTGTGTCCCAGGGGCTCAGCAATGCTCTCTGACCAGTTCTTCCTCCTGTTCCTCACCCTAGTTAACAGAATTGCTGTGGATCAGGTCACCTGATGCCTGTTTGGCCTTTCATAATGATGTAAAACACCACAGGCTTTCACCCTCCTGCATGCAAATTTTACTTTTTGGAAACAAATAAAAGCATCACTTCCCCCCCCCCCCCCCCCCTTCTTATGATCACGTCAGAGTAAATATATTTTCTCAAGATGTGAACCATCTCATGGAGAACTCTCCTTCCCCCAGTGGTAAAACTGAGCTAATTGGGTGGTCTGTACCCAATAGCCCCGTTATCTCCACGGGTGCAGTGCTCGCAGGGAAGGCAGTTGGCTGAAGGTGTGGATTGTTTGCGTGATACAAGGTGAATTTCCCTAATAACCTTAAGTCTGAACTTAAACGAAGATGTGGGAAGAATTGTGTTCGGGTGTTGGGTGGAGGACTGTTTTTAAGTGATTTCCTCTCGCTACGAAGCAGCCCGGTAGCGGGCAGTGAAGGCGGCTCGGGGGTGCTAAGGGAGGTGTCTGGGTGGAGCAGCGAGAGCGGATTTGAAGCCCCGCCTGCAGAGTCCTGGCTCTTCCGCGGAGCGCGGAACATCCTGGCAGAATGAGGGTTAAATTCTCAGTACCAGCTCTGGAAAACTCTTGCTGAAGAAGGGACACGCTCCTAGTGCGGTGTTAAAATAAGGAAGACTTCTGGGTGACTTTCATGCAGATAAGCATTGCTTACGATATTTTACAACGTTCTGTGTTTACACTCATAATTGACATTCCTAATGTTATTGAGCAACGATATTGATCCTGCATGGTGGCTGCTGAGAAGGTGAGTCTGATGGGAGCAGCTGGACATGGCTGACAGGACTAACTTCCTCATAGTTCAAGGGGTAAATCAAGACCTAGTAAAGACACTGCCAATATTAAATGGGACGATTACAAGTGGACAAAGTTGGCCAGGGTGACAAGATATATTTATACCTTTACTTAGTTTCATTGATATTTGTGGAATAAATAGTCAACATTCTACTTATGGTTTTACCACTAGTCAAGTCTGCAAGAGCACAGTTAGTCAATAATCTTTGTAAGCAACTGTGAGATTTTTCTTTTGAGAGCTGAACTGATGTGAACTGATGAATGTGTTTTACTCCTTTTTGTGTTGGGTTTTTGTTTTTTTAAAGAGGAAAGATAAGCCATTTGCAGGCCATTTACAGGATGAGACTACAGTCAAGTAGCACTTCTAATGCCTGAAGCTCTGAAAATGTGAGAGTCGTTTTTGAATACTCAAACTAAATCGTATCCTCATGATCTTAGTAGCTTTTAATGCAAGACCATTTTACTGAAATGTATATTTAGCACAAGTAATTTGAATTACAGTTAAACTTATCTTTGAAATGAGAGTGTTGTGCAATACTCTTAAAACTTGATGACCTAGTATCTCATGAATGCCAGGGAGCCACATTAAGGGTTTCAACCCCCACGATGTGTGGTAAAACAACAACATACAACTTAAATATGTAAATGTTGTGTTCATGCTGTTTTTACTTGCACTGAATAATAGAAAAAAGCTCACCAAATCTGATACATTGCTTTGATTTCTATCAGAAAGGTCAACGGGGAACATGTTAGATAAGAAATTAAATGGACTGATACTGTGAGGTTTTGTGCTGAGTCTCATTCTGTGCGAGCTAAGTGAGCTAACTTTTCTGTGGTTACATGTAAACAGCAGCTGACCTTCTGCAGAGATACAAGAGCTGATGGCAAGCTGAGACTAGGTATACTTGCTTAATCAGGTCTGCAAGCTTGTTTAGGTGTATTTACATGGCAATTAATTTTTTTAAGTTATCTGTAAGAACTTTCTAAAAATAAATACTACTTCATATCTTTGCTTGGAAGATCTAAAATGTAGGGCTTGGTGTATTTTTTTTTTCTGTCCCTTTGAAATACCAGGTGTTTCAAGTCCCTTTCTCACTATTTTGCTGTCGAAACTTTATGTGTATCTGAGGATTTGTGTTGTGCCTTAAACAAAGGAAACAGGTGGTGAATCTTCATTCCAAATGTGGGGTTTTTTGCTCTTAGAGTATTAGGGACTAGCATAAAAATAGTAAATAAAAGCAAACTGCTAGTCTGAAATTTCTTTCTTTTCCCCTGTTAACTTTTAAATAAATCGATACAGTATAACATTAAAGTCAAGCAAACTCAAAAACCATAAAGCCTGTTCTTCTGGCAAAAGCAAGTATCCATAAGTTGACAAAAGCCTGTAGAAAATGTTGATACATATATAAGTGTATTATGGTCATGTTATTTTTCATAGCCCTCTTGCCTTAGTTAGTATGTGGGGTGTGTTAGGTGAGAAGTAGCAAAAAGGGAGGATCTGTTTGAAATTGTGGGCTAAAGCTGAAGCTCCTGCTCTGTCATAGTTCTTTTGGGTGGTGCAGATGATGAAGGAACCAAATAATGATTGCACAAATAATGTAATCTTGGGATTTTCTAATTTTGTGTTCTTTGAGTTTGTAACCTTAGTGCTCTACATATGATATTTCTAATTATGGGGTTCATAATTCTCAGTGATACTCTGCGAGGAAGATCAAAGGTGCTTTGCTGCCACCACAGTCAGCATCTCTGAAGCCTTTCTGCAAAGAAGTTGAGAAACCAGCTTTCTAGCTAGCAGAGCTCTCAGTTATCATCTTCGCCAGGAGAAATCCTGATCCCTGTAAGAGCGAATAACAAATCTTTAGTGAAGAAGAGGCTGTTGGATCCTGTTGCTTTGCTAAACACTTTCTCTGTTTCTCTTCTTTGAGTAAAATTCCTTGACTTCTTGATAAGAAGGTGGTATTCTCAAACCATGTGAGTAGGTCAGTTCCTGTGTAGTAGACAGGTGTTTCTGTGTGGTATTTTTTCTAGAACTTGAGTGATGCAAGTGATGTTCAGGAACATAATTCCATTGTTGCTGGGGACTATTGCTCTATATTTATATTCTTGCACTTTTTTGTTTACTTTTCTCATATTTCATTTATATTTGCAAGAAATGTATGACAGCACTTATGCACTCTTCTCATTCAGAAAGTTTTTAAATTCTACAAAAACACCAATACTTCAGTAATTTTGAACCTTAAAAACCCTTTGTGATGCCAGAATAATTTTTCACATGTTCTTTGTTCTAATACTTCCTAAATCTAACCTTTTAAATTTTATCCATCAAGATATTTTGATCAGAAATAAGTTCCATTCTTTATTCTTTCTTATGTGTATATTCAATCCTACCTAAGTGAAGCCTGAATTGTGTATGTTTGCATACATCTTCTTCATGAAGGCCTTCATATTTTTTAGAAGCCTATAACTTTACCTTTTTGACTCAGTTAATATGATTTAGTGCATATTTTGATTCAGTTAAATTCTGTTTATTCATGAGATTGAGTAAATTAGATCTGAAACTCAAGCAAAGATTAGTCCAAGGTGTGGGGGAGTTTTAGTGACTGTCCAAGGTGAATGTTTTGGTTTGTTTTTTCTTTCCCCTTTGCTGTGCTGAAGATGCACACCATAAATATCCTGCCCTCAGTGTGACAGGATCTTGTTCAGGCACTCTTGCCACTGCTTTTAATGAAATTTTTTAGGGGAATGGCCATCAGTATTATTTTTGGATTATTTGATAAACTGTCTTTTGGGAACTAAAGCATCATTTCAGTTTGGTTTCCAGAGGATGGTTAGATCAGTCTTCTCCTGTTCAGATTTTAAATGATAGCCTAATCAGTTGGAATTTTATGAGATTCATGCCATTTGAAGCATTAATGCAACTCACTGGTTCTTTGAGAGCACGTGTTTTTGTAACCACAAAGCATAAAAACAGAAGCATCCTTGACACCAGAAGTTGCACCTGCATCAGTGAGGGTGAAATAAAAACAAGATGCAGGTTCTGCTTTTTGTAATGTGATGTAAAGGCCAGCCATGCCATTTCTCCCCAGCATTGTGGTCCTTGCAAAGACACTTTTCTTTAGCTTTTCCATGGTTTGTCTCTATTCATTCGGAGGATGATTTGTGGCTGTGCAGTCTTTGGCATTTCCCTTTTAAGGATGCACGGCTCCTACAAATAATGCTAGAGGTTAGTCCAATTTAAGGAAGGCTTGAGCAGTAGGACAGCTACATCATGAGTGAAAGAGGGACAAGGAAGGAATAGTGCCATTAATTGTCCTGCATGTCAGATGTCCCATGTTCTGCTCCAGATACCAAACATTACTGCTCTTCTTCAAGTTTTGGCTGGTTCTTTGCTTGCTCATGGCTCCTGTAGCAGATAACCTTGAAATAATATCCATGGTTCATAAGAGGATAAGATGCATCTGGGGAGGTCTCTTCTGCTTGATTGTGTAAAAAACAGATGGGAATGCAGCAGTGAAGAATGGAATAGCATGTCCATGCATAGGCCGTATATATGGCATACAGGATTGTACTTGGCTGAAGGGTGAAATAGGAAGGAGGTGATGTTCACAGCAGCTACAGTTCTGTTGTAAAGCAAGGTATTCCTTGCCCCAAAAGGCACGACAGCTGAGGAACTGTCTTCTGCGAGATTTTGTTATTGTCATTTTATGTCTGCATAATTCTTAATATACTAGATACCTGGCTTGTGATTAGGGATGTGATACTACGGCAAGACAAATTTGCAATAATTCATTCAGTTTGGTCATCCGGCCTAGAAGGCAAAGGTAGTGCCTTGTCAGTTTGATGAAAGCCTTTAATGAAAAGATTTGATCGTTACTGTTATCATATCTGCTTTAACTTGTTTCTTATTAGTAACATGCAAAGTAGTTAGAGTTACACCAAAAACTGAATAGAAAATCTGTTGTTAGGAAGAGAGATAATGGACTGTGCAGACCAGTAATTTGTATGGCTGCTGCTCGGGTCTGCATATCTCTCCCCACTTGGTATGATTTTAGTGGAAAGAAAGGCTGTGTTTCTTCTGGTTTTCTCTCCATGTACCTTCAGGCAGTATGAATACCCATCTCAGGCTCTGGAGTATTTCAGATAATATCCCCTGAGGTCATAAGCAAAGATAACAGAGTAATCCATTTGAGAGCAGTGGACTGTACAGCTCTCTTAAAAATGCATACTTCTAGTCCCAAAGAATAAAAGTAACAATAGCAAGAATCCAAGAAGGTTATGAATGTGTAGGAGTTACTAAAAGAATTTGTGAGGACAAAAATAAAATCCGCCTCTCCAGATGGAAGTGCGGAACAATCATGTAATTTATGCTGTGGACAGTTTTCACATTTTTATCTGAGAATTAATTTCACTGGTAGTTGCAGTAGTTATTTTGCTTTGAGAGTACAACCATGCCTCTACCTTGGCAGAGGAATATACATTGTAAATAAGGTATTTTGTGGCAAGGTATAACGTTTTGATTACTGGGACGTGCTCTGACAGCTGCATAGGAGGAAATGACAGAATAGTTATCGAATGAAGCAACAACAGAGAAGTTGGAAGCTTTCTGACACCGCCTTTGGTATGAAGAGTATACCCATTCAAGTGTAAATCTTTAAGTGTATCCAAATAATCTCTGAAAATACAAATTTATAATCTGCATATAACTGAAAAATACGCAAGGAAAGAAAGAAGCAGGCTTCATGCCCGAATGAACAATCTAAACATGCAAATTACTCCTGTTGCTAAATTCCAACCAATTTTCCTGCATCAAGCCTTCGTAAATGTCTTTGTTCCTTGCACCTATGCATAAACCATATCCCTTCCCACATCCACTGTCCTCCATCTCCTGGTTCCACATTGCTGGTTCTTATGCAAGGGTTCTGTCACTGATCTGAATTGGGATTGATGGTTATTCCTGCCAGCTGCGTTGTTTGTGGGGATGGAGCAATGTAAGCATGAGGACTGGTATTTTCAATAGAGAGCATTTCAGAAGATTCTAGGTGGCAGACACTAAAGCTACTGAATCTTTTAAAAATTACACGCTTTAACACCTTGATGTTGCCTGACCTGGAAAAGGTCAGAATGACAGGAAAAGACACATTCCCAGGTACAAATTTTAAGGTCAGAACTAGCTTTGAAAGTACAGAAGTGCCAGAACCTGTTAGGAATGTTGTCGATTTTGATGGATTGTATATCCATAGGAGCAAAGGATATTATGGTAGAGCTGGGGAGAAGAAATAGATCATTTTGTTTTATCTCATTAGAGAAACAGTTTAAAAAATTTGGTTAAAATTCTCCCACCTCCTTCTAATCCTCCCAGTAAACAAACATATACAGATGGCTGCAGAAGAGGATAGAAAATGTTGAATGGCAGTGTCAGATATTGATAATTAACTCTGAAAATAAGCCTTAAAATGGAAGCTTCCAAGACAGCTGAAGAGTAGGTGGAAGTGTTAAAAAGGCATCATCTGAGAAATTGTGTGTATTCTTTCTATAATAAAAGCGGTATCTGCGGAAGTAGGAACAGCTGTCTGTGTGTGTGTGTGTGTAAATTAAAGATCCATAACTGAAATGGTACCAGATGATTTTTCAGGTGCTCTAATTCAGTGTGCTCTTTCAATCCATCTGCTGGGGTAGTTGGCAGTAGTTACTGCGCTTTCTGAATTTAAAAGTCTGTAGTTTTGGGATAAATATTCTGAAAGTACAAATGCAGTCCCAAAGTCAACTTTACAGCAGTAACAATATACAGGAGATGTGACTTGAAAAGAAATTACAGTTATATTTTCAAATTCAAGGACTGTTTGAGGGCGTTTTTGGTTTTTTTTTTGAGTAAAAGTGAATGAAGCCACATATAATTTTTAAAAATTTTGTTCATCTTCTAAACTGAGTATCTGTAGTTGAACATGGATTCCACTTGGTCATGGACATTTGACACCCTTTTTGGACAGTTGTACTTTAAAATGTTAAGTTTTTCTTGTTTGTTTTGAATAGGCTAAGTTGCTGTGAAATGGATGCCCTTCTGCTTGCACAGTGTCAAAGGAAAAACAGCTTTTAAAGCTTGCAGTTCTCAAACGATTCATGGTGATTTGACAGGAAAGAATTTATTTGGTTCTCCATGCAGGATTTGAAGTGCTGTCCAACACAGAGATTGGCTTCTTTTTTTCTTTCTATTTTGTGCTGAAAGATGAGAGCTTTCCAAACATAACAGTTTTGATGAGAGCTCTATTTTGATAACTTCCAGGAGATTTGTCCTTTCAACCTTCATAATCATCTTGATGGCCAAGGAAACACAATCTGTGGACAGAAAGGCTCTAAAATGGTATGGCTTTCCCTAGATTAATATGTTTTTTCCAAATACTTGATTCTTCAGAGAAATGCCATGAATTTAGGCAAAAATACTGTTCATATCTTGAATGGTAAAAGTCAGACCAGACCACTGGGAACTTATCTTATGACAAGCTGTAGGCCTTTTCTGAATTGTTACCTAGTTGTCAGTATGACTCCTGGCTCTGCCTGAATTGTTTGAATTAGACAATAGTAATTTCTTAAAAAAACAAAACAAAATTAACAAAGATTCAAATAACAGAGAATCTACCATAAGCCTGAGTAAATATTCTTGTTGTTCCAAAAAGGGATGTTTTCCTTTTTACTTGCTTTGACTAGCTTCAGTCCAGCAAACTGAAGCTAGATAGTTGGTCTTGATGATCTTAAAGGTCTTTTCCAACCTGAATGAGTCTATGTTTCGATGAAATATAGGTGACAATATCAGTCTTGTGGCTCTTCTGGAACTTTCTCTTGTTTCATGATATCCTCTTAGAGTTGTGGCTACAGGGACTGGACATGGTAATGACCAAATCCAGAATTACTGGACCTTTCCTTTCAGTGCCCTCTCATGCAGCAGGGAATTGCACTAGCCCCTTATGATTCCAGTTCGAGAGGATGAGGTTCAGCCTGGTTTTATCCTTTGACCTCTTACTTCTGTTTCTGAGTGCAATCTTCCTTCCTTAAACTGTGACCTTTATGATTTAGTCTTCCATTTTGATCTTGAGTGCATGACTTGGGCTGCTATTAAAACTCAAGTGGTTTGCTGGTGTTAAGATACCAGCTTGTGGTGGTTTAATCTGACAGGTAGCTGGACACCACACAGCTGCTTGCTCACTCCTTCCCCACCCAGTGGGATTTGGAAAGAATTGGGGGGGAAAAAGGTGAAATTCATGGATTGAGATGAAGACAGCTTAATAGGACAGAAAAGGAAGGGATAATAATAAAATAATTAGAATGTACAAAACAAGGGATGCACAGTGCAGTTGCTCACCACCTGCTGTCCAATGCCCAGCCAGTTTCTGAGCAGTGGCCCCTGGCCAGCTCTCCCCCTAGGTCATACATTGACCATGATCCCATATGCTATGGGACATCCCTTTGGGCAGTGGGGGTCAGCTGTCCTGGCCATGTCCCCTCTCAGCTTCTTGTGCCCCTCAGCCTGCTCTCTGCTGGGGTGGGTGAGAAGCTGTAAAACCATTGTCTCTGTGTAAACACTGCTTAGCAACATCTAAAACATGGGTGTGTTATCAACATTATTCTCACCCTAAATCTAAAACACAACACTGTACCAGCTACCAGGATAAAAATTAACTCTATCCCAGCCGAAATTAGGACACAGTTGATGGAGGTTAGTCTGTCCCTCAATTTCATTATCTACCTGTTGATTTTTCCCTTTGATCCTCAGTTTTCCAGTGCAGTTCATCTTAGGGTAGCTCTCAAACTGATATGGGTGAATTAAAGGCAGAGTTTATAGAGCACTCACTGGTTTGGGGTCCTGCTGAGCAGAAAGCTCACACAACTCCTGAGGCCCATAGAAAAAAAGCTACAATTTCTTTTTGTAACATTAGTCTGACTTGGGAGTGGCACTACCTTTCCGGGCCTGCAAGTGGAAAGAAACTCCTATGAAATCAGGCGTGTTAAGCTGCTGTGTAAGAACTCATAATTGACCTACTCTGAGATCCCATGATAGGAAAAAAAGGAATATCCTTGGTTTTCAGTGGATGTCCTGGGCTGAAAGAAGAGCTGTATATATTGCAAGTTCTCCTTGATTCTGATCTGGTTTGCAGTAGTTATAGCCTCAAATAACTACACTGATTCAATTACTGTTGAAAGAGAAAATATGTAAACTAGCGACTCAAAAAGTTATCTTAGTTGTTTCTAAAGCTATCAACAAAGTGTTTGATCCAGGAGCAAATGGCTATTTCCAGGTACACAGCAAATTAGAGTTTCAATGGAAAGTTCAAGAAGAGTCTTTTGGTGTCAGAAAAAAAAAAGAAAAATTTTTCTATATCTTCTGCATAAGAAAGGTAACTAGCAAGAGGTATTAAGGGAGTTTTATTATTTATTAGCCTTAATCAAGTTCTAAAACAGCACTCGGTCTGTTGGATAATAAGTCACTGGGAATGTAATAGTCCAAATGCAACTCAGATTAAAAGTCTCTGGATTTTTCAGGTATTCACAATTTTTTGTTTTTAAAACTGAGGTTTTGCTTTAAGGTGTAATGCTCTTTCAGCCTGTCTTGGCATCCTGAGTGAAACTGCCTGTCTTGTTTCAGACAGTCTGAAACACTCACTTTGGGAGGTGTGAACTCAATCAGAGCCATTAATCTGGGAGCCTGGTGACTATAAAAAGTTAACTGTTCTCCTGCAAGCTGCTAATGTGTTGTATTTTGAGAGTTTTAGTTTACTGAGTAGGTGCAATTTTTTTCATTTTCATTGTTGTTTGCACCTTTTTCCTCTTCCCATGCTGAATTGTCTCTGCCTTCCCACTTTTGTCCTCTCAAGTGAATGGGTAGTGGTCTTTCCAAGAATAGCAAAAGTTTAACAGCAGTATCTGTGGTTGGATTTTTGTTTAAGAAGATATACATATTTGTTTAATTTGAGTTATTGAAGGATGAACCCTATTTAGTGCTGTGTTCTGAGAGAACAAACAAAACAACAAGAAAATCCTGTTTTCCTCAAGGATGTGGTTTAATTTAAGAAGTCTATAGCTATAGCAATAGGGGTGTTGCTGAGCTACTTTTAACATTGATCTTTGTAGCTGTTGGTGAATTACTTAATACTTTCCAGTAAGGATTTCCTTGGGCTCCAAGGAAGAAGCCCAGGTATGCTGCCCACTGCTTTTGCAGCCAGAAGGAGCATACTTCTGGTGAATCCAGGTTAGCAGCCATGTACAGAGGGAAAGAAGGAATGCCACTTGGGTAATAGCTTCCTTTCAGAAGTTACTGTACATGCTTTTTGCTGGGATTGTGTCTCAGAGTGTTTTGGTTACGGTATTTCTATTCCTTCCCAAGGGAGCCATATCCAGAGAGTCTGTGGAACAGGCCCTACATTATCCATCAATTTCTTCTGGTCCAGTACTGAAGCAGCAACACTGAGATATTGATACCCTACTTGGATGCAAGTTCCCTCTTAAATTTCTTGAGGGCACTGTCTCTGCTCTTGTGTAATTCAGGGAGTTGTAGTTTGTTCCTTGCCTGTGTTTCCACAGATGTTGCCTCTGTTAAAAGAACCAAAGGGACAAGAGAGGCCCACACTGTGCCTTAAACTAATGCAATCCTGATGCATTGCTACACTATTGTATGTTGTGGGGTTGCTGGCTATGGTTTATTTGGATTTGCACTCAGGACAAGGAAATTGACCTCAGTTTCTCTTCCTTTGCCTACAGAAGGAAAACCAGGAATACATGTCCACTTACTTAGGTGGCTTGGTTTCTGACCATCTTTACATTGCTTTTGTTTTCTGAGTTGGTGTTGTGGTGTTTCTTTTGTAGTTGTTGTGCTTCATTTTGCTTCTTCCCCCAGCAGAGATTTCTGTCAGTGCTCTAGGTGTGTGCCTGGATTCTACAACATGTCATTTTTTTCTTAAATTTTTGAAGGATGGTAAACCACGCTAAGCAACATAGTGCTCCTCCCATGGCTTGAATTTTGACTCCCTGGAGCTTGCAAAAGCCATTAGAAATTTGCTTTAAATAGCCTGCAGTAAAGGTAGAATTTCATCTTACCTACTTATTAGAGGATTAAGTAAATAAATATGCCCTTTACATGGGAAAGTGGGTCCCAGTATTATGTTCTTTTATTTTTCTGCCTACACACCACTGCTTTCCATACCATTTGTATGAATTGGTACAGGAAGGACTTGCAGCATGTGGTAACAGCTCGTTCTTGGTCAATACCGAGGTGCATCCATGCCCAAAGGGATTGCTGCACCTCATTTCTGTGCTGCTAGAGTTGTATAAACAAGACTAACAGAGCTTTAGTAGTCCAGCAGCAAGTGTCACAATGCAATGTAAAGCCTTGGTATAAGTGTGCTCTGTTTCAGAACCAGCTTCTCTCAACTCTGAACTAATTACTGCGATCTGGGTAAAATTTGGGCTCAGTACACTTAGCTGGTATTGGTTTAGGTCAGACCTAAACACAACTTTTGCCAAGTGCAACACTTTGCTTCTCCCACTGATCCTCCCCCAGTACTCGGCATAAATGTGAGGGGCAAAATTAAACAGTGAGCTGGGGCATTACTAAAAAGACAGATGGCTGTTCAATTTGGCTTGAATTTGGCTGTCAGACACCTGGTGTAAGTCTCCTCAGTAACCTGAGAGTGGAATGCCAGTGCTGATCAGTCTTAAATCTGTGGACAATGATTTTGACAATAGATTTAATAAAAAAACCTTCAGAATCTCTCCCCCTTGATCTCCCTTGTTGGAGGTACCATAAGGAACACAGTAACTGGTGCTGAGGAGCGTGTTTAGCAGTTGCTTGGCAGTGAAAGGGACCTGCAAATGTAGGCTCCTACCTCTGCTTCTGAGGTAGGAGGGAGGGAAAGGAGTTGTCTTGTTGGCTTGATGATCTTAAAGGTCTTTTCCAACCTAAATGATTCTATGATTCTATCTGGCCTGTGAGGGCTGCAGAGAGGTGCAGCTGGGTGTTGGCATCTGTTACCTAATGTCTAGCCTAGTTTCTGTTGAAATATCTGATTAATTTTGGGGTTTTCATTAATGTGGGTTTTGGAACAAATTAAATGCCACCGAGGTCCCAACAAGGATCTGAAATCTGCTTTCTGCTGAAGAATTCTTTATACAAATGAACAGCAATTTGCATCATTAAGTGCACGCTTCGCTCGGGCTGCCCAACAGGACAGAACACTGAGACAGAACTTGCCCCATGCAGTGCTTTTCTTAAAAGGTGAGAGCCTCTTTAACCCAACTCGTGCTTTTGTCCATTTTCATGTTCTTTTACAGCCTTTTTGGGGCGGTGGTAGTTGTTTTATGGAAGTCCGAATTTGGTGTGATGCTTTCCAAAGGTCCTTGTATCTTTCGTTTCTTTAGATACTAACTAGCAGCTAGATATTCCCCTCCCTCTCCCTAGGCATCCTCCCAAGGATTTACTGTGTTTTAAAGGTGTGTGAGAGGTAGGAGAACTCATCATAAAAGTTGTAACTCGTTTGTCGCAACAAAGGCGGGCTGTTTTGGTTGGTGTTACGCCACTGTGTTTGTCAGTGCCGATTTAAGTCAGGCTTTAAATAGGATGCTCTGCAATGAGTTTGTTTTCTGGTAGTTTGTAATTCTTTCAGAGCAGCTAACATTAACGAGCGGCAGCATTGCTGTGGCTGCCTTTCTTTGATCATGCACAGCCCTAGTCAGGAAATGGGTGAGGAGCGTGAGTCATGATTACATTACCCTAATGTCACTGCCCACTAGAAGTTTTCTTTTTGCCGCCAGTGCGCCTTCCCCTGACCCTACTTCTGAAAGCAAAATGTCCATTTTGGAGCACTTTGAAATATTGACCTTTGAACAGAGAGATTTATGTTCCCTTGCAGTCTCGAGGCAAAGCTCTAAGCAGGAGCCCCTGTAGAGTGCAGAGAGAGAAAACAAATGTCTGCAAAATGCTTTTCCAGAAGTCTGCAAAGACAGGACTTGACTTGCAGTACACTGGGTCTGCTTGGGATCACTGCATACAACATGTTTCCCTGACCCATTTACTTATTCTCTCATGTTGCCTGCACATGAGAGCTCGAAATCCAGCCTTATACAAGGGCTGTCAGCTCATTCACCATTTGGCTTAAGCTTTATCTTAGATCTCTACTTATCTTTTGAAATATGGCTACAATAATGGGAAGATAGGTGCTGAGTGCTGGCTGATGTAAACCCTGAGTGTTGAGAAGGTGGCTTTAGTGGGATTTGGGACAACAGTATTTTGGACAGTTTAATTAAATACGTGGGATTTAGAATTTGAAAGAAATATCAGCTGCTAATCAGCAAACTAGCTTTAGCACCAAATTGCCACTGTGCACTCTGAATATTCAGACAGTTCATCTTTGTACAAGTGCTTAGTATATTAATTTCTTTCAAATTAAACTCATTAACTCTGGCAGGTTTTAAGAGCAATATGTGAAATATGACTATCGGCACAAAGAGTGAATGCAGCCTGATAGTCTTTGGTATATTCCAGAAAAAAGGAAGTCTGATCAGTTGAGTACAAGCAACTCAAGCTATCAGAACCAAATGTCTTGTGAGGAAGTGGGGACCCCTGCACTGCTGTCCCCACAGTGTGGTGCATCCCTGTCAGCTGGGCCATGTTGCAGGTGTCACTGGCATGCTGCAGAGCAGCACCAGAGCATGACATGTCTTCCAGTTGTCACTTATTCTTCCAGATTCTTACCTCTGCTCAAATGGTGTCTTCAAATAGTGGAGTTGTTTTGCTAGAAGTAGAATATAAACTCATCGTGAAGATGTTATTTCTGGTTTTTCCTTTTGTTTCATGTAAGGGTGATAAACCAGTTACTTCAGCTACCAACAATATACTTGAAACTGAACATAGATAACAAAATTTTAGAAGCCCTATTTACTCTGTGTTTTCAGCCCCATTCCTTAAAGAGGGCATGAGTTGGACCAGAAAGTAATTCAGTGAGGGTTTTTTTAATTTATTGAAGTATTCCTTTTCTTCCATCCCAACCCCTCAGCTTTGCTCTCATCTTGATGACTGTTCAACTCCATGAAGGAGGCAGAGCTGCAACAGAGCAGATTCATCCTTCTTCTATGTAATAAAAAAAATAAGTCCTGTGCAACTTTAGATTTTTCCGTATCCTTACATCTCTACCTCATTGTTAATCTTTGCATATAGAGGGCTCTCTGGCTTTCAAGTTTGTTTTAAAACTAGTTTATCTGCCACTTAAAGATGGTCAATACTTATTTAAAGTGAAACACTGAAAAATGAATAATAGAACTGGTGATTATGATATGCCTATGTCACTTGTGTGTTTCAAGGAGATGATAAGGAGTATTTGACTTAGAGATGAAGCATATTTAAGAATTGGAGGTCAGGAGTTCAGGGTAGGATTTTGTGGGTTTGATGGTTGGGGTTTGTTTTTTTTTTTACTGAAACCTTGCAGGATCCCTGTATTTTAGATTGCCTTTTGTTAGCAGCTAGCAGTTGTGGAAATGTTAAATTAAGGGTCCTTTCCAAAAATAGTATTAATATCTTAACTATAGTTAGAAAAACTTAATTTCAGTATGACAGCAGTCTTGAGAAACCTAAGGGAGAAATAAGTAGAGCAACAAAGCCATTTTTGCATCAGAAGTATATAAAATCAGGAGGTAATTCCATGGACGTTTTTCCTTGCAGAAGAGTTGGTTAAGGATTGCCCATCCCTTCTGCTAGAGCTCCTTGCTTTCTAAGAGTGATGTCTCAAGAGACAGCTACTGAAATTACTTTTTACAGCTGAGAGTAGCAGTCTCATTGCAAGCCTTGTGATTTTACACGCCTTTCCTAGTTTTCACCTTGTGTGCTGAACTGGCCCGTAAGGGGTCAAGTGCGTGCACACAGTAGGGGGGAAGGACAGAATGCCTTTCTGACAGCAAGTTATATTGGGCTTGAAGTCTCTTGAAGCATTGCCATCGGGCAGCTGCAGCTGTTGCTAAGCCTGCCCTGTAAACTGAGTCAGTGAAGGGAACTGCGGCTGTGACCAGTGTGAAGTGTGACTTTTAGTCTGTTCCGCCTGCAAAGGGTACAAGGAACTGCCGTGCAGAACCAGGAACCAGCAATGAGGAGTGAGGAATCTAAGGTGGGAACTTCTTAAACCGGCTTTGAGAGCCGAGTTGGGCTGAGGAACTACACCCTCTGTGTCAAAAGAGAAAGCCATCTATGCTAACCTGCTCAGAATCACAAAGGGTGTGGAGCGTGCATTCATAATCCACTTAAACTGTTCGAGTGCTGGCTGACATCAAAAGGGGCAGTTGGGATTTTAACCGGAGCGGTTTGCCAGGCTTTTAGGTGGCACATTGGCTCAGGTTGTAGGGGTTGTTTTTTGGTCCCTTTTCATATTTTTCCCTATGCCTGAAGAGAACTGATTGACAAGTTTTTAAGCCTGTCCATCTTGAGGCTTATGGGTTTATGGTTCCCAGCTATTTGCTCATCTGGTGTGTGAGTTTGTAGGAGGAAGTGTGTGACGTAGCCTAAGCTCACCTTGGCTAGCTGTGTTAGTTAATGTGCTGCACCTTGTACTGACATGCACCTCTGCCTCAGTCTGCATGGGCTTGTGCTCACCAGTTTTTGGAAGCCAATGAACTGTATAGTATTAAATCTGTACATATGAATGTACCAGCCTTCAACAAGCTAAGGAGAAGGTAATAAAGTGGGACCTGTTTCAGTCCATGGAGCTGAACAACAGAATAAAGTGAGCTCATTAACTCTGTCTCTGGAGAAGAGGACAAAAGAAAGGAAGGTTTTTATTGTCATAGAAAAGATGCTAACTTTTCCAAGCTGAAAGTCTGGAAAACCTGTTGAAAGGTAAAAAAAATTGTTCAATAAAAAAGAGGGAATTATTTAAGATGTTCTAATGAGTGGTCATAAGCACAGTTGCAAAACAGACTGTGTAAGACATTTAATTTCATACTGCATCACAACCAGATTTTTAATTTTTTTTAGTTCTCTACAGTGTCAACAAAGCATGTATTAAAAACATTTAGAATCTCAGAGTAAATGTCAGAAATAAGTCAGCATCAAAGAGGGATGTATTTCTACTGAAACAGTGCAGAGATCTACTTATACAGTATGGGCTGCGTAGTATTTTTATGAGCATCTTGAAAATAAGTACAAAATTGTTGTAGTACAAATTTGCAGGTGATGGATATTGGTGAGGGAGATGGAGAAAACTCAACAGATTTATTGGTTCACAGCTTGAGCACTTTGAAATAAAATGTTTCTCTCTCTTTCTGAAGTAAGGCCTTGCTTTTTATCCTATAGAATATAAGTCCAGTTGATTTGCTGGAGAATGATAATTTGGAAAGGTTTTTAGCTCCCCCCTCCCCAAGGAAAGGAGTAGAGTCTTACTGGACAAACAGTGTAACATGAACACTGCCATTTGGCTGTGTTGCCAAAATTTGTTGATTAAATGACTATATGTGTATATTGATCCTAAAAAAATAAAAAGGAGATGCCCACTCTGAACCGGTAAAAGGCAAGGATAACAAGTTCTCCTTTTTCCAGTATAGTTTATACTGCTTGGAGAACTTGTTTTTGTTACACCAGCACAAGAATTCTTAAATGGTTTGTAATATAATTCTACCCTGTAAATACAAGAAAATTCCTTTTGTAAGAGGGTGAGAATAAGAGCAGAAGTATGATCTTGTTTATAAATAAGGCAGTGATGATGGGAAGAAAGAAGTGATTTTTACCTTTATATATGCTGTTAGGAGAATTATCTTGAAAGATTGTCACTAATTCTGATCTGCTTGGAAAACAATGCTGAAAAATTGGATGTGGCTCAAAAGAGAGAGAGGGAGAGACATCTGAAGGCTTAAAATTATTCCCCCACTATCATCACATGAGGAATTCCCCCTGTTCACTTTGATCAAAAAGGATGACTGAGAAACAACTTGGTTAGTGTTCAAGTATCTTAACAGGAATGAAGGTTTCTGGTTGATAAAGGGCATTTGTAATCTCAGACTGATAAAGAACAAAATAATAACTGGAAACTGGGGCCAGTTGCTCAAATTAGACCTCTTGATTTTTTTTTTCTTCTCCTCAAATCAGGTTTGCTATCCTTTGTTTCTTTTTCTTACAAGCTAAAATAAAAACTCTTAAATAGATTAATTACTTCATTAATTTCAATACAATATACAAGTATTTTAATGGTTTAAAATCTATTGAAAGTGTTCTCTGGTTAACATGATTTACACAGGATCAATCTATTTGAAAGAATGCCAAGTATGGTGTCAAGAGTTAAAGCCTCCAACAATTAAAAAACAAGAATTTGTTTTTGTTTTGTTTGTGAACCTAGGTTTTAGGGAGGGGGAGAAAAAGAGGAGGATGCTGGAGCAAAGGAAGATATCTGGAGAGAAAGACTGTGTGCAGCCTGTACCTGTCTGTGCTTACACCTAGTGACAATTAACACTTATTCAGGTGGACATCTCACAGCTAGGGTACTATTTGTCTTTGATTTATGTGGAAAAAAGTATTTTATAGCAAGGGAAGTCAAAATATATCCTTACGTGATTTTTTTGCCTTTAAAAAAAATTTCTACAACTAGAATAGATAAAATAATTGACTGTATTAATCAGGACCCAGATCGGAACAGGGAAGATTTTAGGTGCATATGCTCTGATAGCTGACCTCTGTGAAGTAAATTAATATATGTAGTCTGTATTTATGGGGGATTTTAAGAGAAGGGTGGACAAACACCTTCACAGCTAGTTCATGGCATCTCTGTCTTTTCAGGGCAATGCAGAAATTAATCAACTGCACCACAGGGCTGGCTCCTCTGTTGACCTGTGCTTCCGTAGTTGTGGGAATTATCTGGGATTTTTTCCCCCTTCATTTTCTGAATAGTGTATGTGATGACACAATGAAATAGGTTAGATTTGATCCAGGAGAGACAGCTGAGAATTAGTTGAACTGAAGTGCATTTAGCCTCATTGTTTTTATAAAGTAATTAAATCTGTAGCTTTAATCAGGAATGTGCCAATTCTTTGATGAAAGGAGAAGCAAAGGAGACAAGGACTTCTAACCTGATCAAGGAAAATTGAGTTTAATACAGATGAATTCAAAGGCTGTGCCTCTTATAAACAATGTAAATTTAGATAAACAATCTGGAGTGAGAAGTGTTAGCTTTCTTGGTTTAAGCTACTTACAAGGTGGTGGGTTTATAAGTGGAGAGCTGGTGGCCTGGTCTAGAAGTGGGCAGACTTGTGGCCTGTTGTCTTCAGAGCCTGATGGTTTAAGGACACCTAAGTCCCCAAGAACATGAGAGGTAAGCTCTGTGGTGCATCATCTGATGCTTTTCTTTTACCTGAGGACTTGGCTAACTGGGAGTTTGTTTTACTAGCATTCAGCAATTGTGACTGCATGACTTCAGGCCCCTGTTATAAAACCAGTAAAAATGTGTTTTATGTATGATGTTGTTTCAGACATAGTGAAAGTAACAGCATTGACAAGCATGTTCTTAACAGCTTGTTTGTACTCTGAAAGCTACTGATAGCTAAAACCTAAAATGAAGCCCTGAAGTCTAATTCTTCTATGCTTGCAGATAATTCATCATGTAGAAAAGTTGCAGCTGCTTGTTGTGTAGTTTGTGTCTAACTTTTGCTATGTTACTGTGTTTCCATTTGAATATTTAGATAACATACAGACTCAATTGTCTCTTACCGACTTGCTCCACAAGGTAATTCCATGATATTTTAAATTATGCTCTGGAAAGGCCTTTCTCTGAGTTTCACATGCTTCTAGTCAGTGATGGGTAAGGCAGAGCCTTTGCAAGGGATTGCCCTGTGGAAAGCCCACAGGCTTCCAAGCACACACAGTTGCTTCTGGCATTGCTCTGTGGAAATGTGGTTTTCTTTCTATAATTTCTTTGCTTAAGGATCTAGGTCTCTAGGGGTATGTGCACAAATAAAAGTTTGCACCTTGACCCTTATTTGTCTCTGGCTTTGCAAGCTTAGCTGTTGAGATATTTGCTGATAGTCTGTCCTTTTAAAATGGACCGTGGAATAAGCTAAGGCATCCATGGAAAACTCTGAGCTGTGTGCAAGGTGATGATTGCTGGGTGGACAGAAGGCGGATTGAGAAGTACCTCTAAAAATATTAGTCTTTGTTACCAAGCAAAACACTTATATGAGAGTGTGAAGTGATAGGAATGAAAATGAGCAAGTGCTACAGCCAAACTTAAACTTTAATTTTCACCGGGCTGAAATTCCTCTGGTTTGGCTCATGCTTGGATCTTGTTAGGAGAGGAGTATCTTTTCAACTGGAATAAAAACCCTTTCATGTTGTTTTTCTCTTAAATTAAGGCACTTCCACTGTAGGCAGGCAGTCCAAGATTGCAGACTTCGGGTTTTCTGGTAATTTCTCATTCAGGTTTCCAATTTGGCTGCACAATCACTTAGTTACTGGGATGAAATTAGTCAAAGCAAGAGACTCTTAGCCGTAAGATCAGAAAAAGGTCTCATTTTAAGACAAGATGAAATTTATTGTGTGGCCTGATATCAAGATTGCAGTGTGTTGTGTCCCTTCTCTTAGACCAATGTGCATTTTAGATTCCATTAAATCTTGTTGAGTTCAGAGTGTGTGTTAAGATTCTTGTGAAAAATTTGTGGACTAATTTTTTTCATTTTCTTGGATTTGAGTTGGAGGCTTAGTCTTGTTAGGTTTTTCTTTATTTGCCAAATTTTGATTTATATTTTTTTTCTTACTTAAAGAATTACTTTATGTATATATATATGTGTGTATGCTATATATTATATATTGATATGGGTTCTTCCTTATTTAATTATAAATTAAATATGAATAAAAATATTGGTTTAGACTTAGTGACTATTTCCAGATTTATTTGTTTGAAATAGCTTAAAATCTGTACTCCTTTAGGCAGTAGTTGACAAAGAGGCGAGGAATGCAGAAACAAAATACAGTTGCTCTGAAGCTGTGTTATGTTGTACTTGGAAGGCCTGTCCATTGAGAAGGGAGCCCTTTTCTTTTGTTTAAAAGGTGTAATTTGTACATTTCCAATATTTTGAGTTACTCAAATCTGCAGTAAGAGTAGCCTTTGTTTTCAGGGGAGAAAATGTAATTGTGAAATTGTGAAATTTCTTCTCTTCAAATGTAAAGCCTCTTGCACTGGCCAAATGGAAAGCAAGGCCTTCACAGTTAAAGGGATGCTGGATAGAGAGGGTTCAATTATTGATAGTGGAGTCTCTTGAGCATCCTCTCAGGTAGTGTGGTTTTACACTGCCCCTCACTGGGCCTCTCTCGTAGTGCAAGAACTGAAGGAGATCTGGATGTCCAAAAGTTTGTGCTGCTTTCAGAGTTTTTGTGTTTGTCCCCCCCATTGAGCTATGAGCTAAATACAGTGCTTTTCTTTGTGTGTCAAAACGGTGATAATGGGTTTTGATACAGATTCTAAGTGGTGGAAGCTGTGAAAGTTTTGAATGAACTAGCATTTGTCTTTAATTTTTAAACCAGTGACCAACAGGAATGACTTTGGACCACACTGTCATTAAATTACATTCAAAGTAAAAGATCTGAAAGAATGAGAAATTGGAATCAGAGAGAATTTGGCCTGTTACTTCTAAGAAGTGAGATAGAGCTGAGTCCACTAGATAAACATAAAACAACCTTGCCATTCATCTTTTTTGTTTTGATAATAGTCTTCTCTGTAGAGTTGAGGACATTTTGTTTGGTTAAATGGGTTGCTTGGGCAGAATGATAAACGGGGAGAAACAACGCAGTGAAATTTAGAGTTTAAAAATTGCAAGGTTGATTTGACTAATCAGATCTGTTCCTGTTGCAGATGGCACATGTAGAGATCTTATTTAGGAGCTACTTTTGTATCTTGCAGTACTGACAGGGAGTAAATACAATGTGAATCTCCTACTATACTGTAGATCTTGATGCAATACCATTTTGTTGTGTAGAAGGAAGCTTTGAAGTGCTTTTAATTGATCGATACAATCAATTGTATTTTCAAAATTGATCCTAAAAGTATAAAATGCCCTCATAAATTATTGAACATTGAGCTTATTTTGTATTTCAACTTTCATCTGTTTACATCTGATATATTTTGTGGGGGAGGGCTTTTCAACATTATCAAAGTGCAGTAGATACCTGGTGGGAATCATAAAACCAAAGCACTGACCTGGCTGGACTCCAGCTCCCCTTGTGATGCACAGTTAAGTACCCCACTGTAGGAACTAATTACTGCTGTTAAAGGATTTGTTAAAATGCTTAAATGCTTCTTGACAACCTGGGTGTGTAGCTGTACAGTGCTAAGTTTTAAACCTGGTGATTTGTACTGAGCTTATATTTGGTGAAGGAAAAAACCTGCCAGGGCATGGATAAAAGGCAGCAAAAGTAGCTCTTGTTACAGACAGCTTCTTCCCTCCACTTACGGTATGGAACAGTTTTTCTGTGTAAAAGCTGCAATCTCCTTTACACAGTGAGGGTGGTGATGGACAGAGATTTGTAGCTGAGTATTCTGATGAGAAGGGGTGATCTGATGGACTTAACAGAAGAAAGTATAAGAATGTCTAGGAGAGAAAATGTGTTTGTTCTGAGAGTGTCCAAGGGTTTGGAACTGGCACTATAAGGAAGAAATACACCATTTAAGTATTAACAAAGAATGTTTTTTCAATAGCTTGTTTACTTAATAGTCTGTTAGCCCTTGTTAGCTCCATCAGGCCTTTCAAAGACCACATTCGGGTAGGACAACACAGTTTGCAAAGACTTTCAACTGGTTGCACAGAGCAGCTCTGAATCACTGTGGCCTCATGGTCTGCATAATTCATGAGCTAGTCTAGAAGTAATTTCTGTGAAGAATTAGTGTAGTCTAAAGAATGCAGTCACAAGAATCAGTCTCCTCTAAGGTAATTGCATTTGGGTGCTCCTAACAAATTGTAAAGGCCTGGACCAGCTCTTTTTTCTAGTTCCTAAAGCTATCCATTTAAATGGGCACAGTTATTGGAAATGTTATTGGTTACAGTTTGCGAGTGTTCCAGCACTAATTGGAAGTACCTGAATACTAATCTGATTATCCAGTTATCTAATTCAAGGGAGGCTACTCCACATCCAAAATGGTTCCTGAATGACACTGTCAGTCTTCCTGGATCTACTAAAAACTTAATGTTGTTGAATGTTATAAATGGGTTTCTGAATGTGCTCTTAAAGGTTAGCATTTTGAATGCCACAATAAGGAGAAGAAAGATTGAGATAGTGATATTTATCGAATGAATTGTGCTCAGCAACTGTGTCTAAAACACTCTGACTTCAAAAAAAGCTATAGAGTCAGAGAAAGGTTAGCTAGCCCTTGTTAATCTGAACTCTTTTATCCTGCCTAATGAAGGGAAGCAACACCATAAAGCTAATCTGCAGGCTGGAACTGTCAGTACCATCACTAATTTGGGGGTTTGGTAAAAATAAGACTGTGAATGAACCATGAAAAATAAATTAATGGTAACCTGATTTTGTATCCCATGCAGGTTTTCTCAAGTTGAGGAAGTAGCGGGGCAGTTGATTGCTGGCCGACCCCAAAACTTGGGAAGAGCTGACGTGGAAGACACTTACCTTCACATACTCCTCAGTTCTCTGTATCAGAAGAATAAGACTTTGTGTGCAAGAGTGGTTCAAGATGATGATGATGTAACATTGCTAATGCTGAAGGTCTCCTGAGAAGGAACTGGCTTTGTAAGAGGCTTCTCTGTCCCTCACCTATTTTTTTTTTTTTTAATTAATAACTACTACTCTCAGAAACTACAAACAAGATGCCAGCCAAGACGCCCATCTACTTGAAAGCTGCTAACAATAAGAAAGGGAAGAAATTCAAACTAAGGGATATCTTATCTCCTGATATGATCAGTCCTCCACTTGGAGATTTTCGTCACACCATACACATTGGAAAAGAGGGACAGCATGATGTTTTCGGAGACATCTCATTTTTGCAGGGCAACTATGAGCTACTGCCTGGAAATGAAGGTGAAACCAGAGTTAGCCAGTCTGGTATCCACAATGAATTCTTAAGGGCAAACAGCACTTCTGAATCCATGTTTACAGAAACTCCATCACCAGTGCTCAAAAATGCTATTTCCCTTCCTGCCATTGGGGGTTCTCAAGCCCTTACGTTGCCTTTATTGTCACCAGTGACATTTAATTCAAAGCAAGAATCCATCAGGTCATCAAGAAATCCTAGGCTTAGCTGTGAGCCGGTAATAGAAGAAAAACTGCAGGAGAAAGGTAAAGAGACGGAGGATGAAGAAACATACAAAGATGACATATGGGAGCAAAATGGTTCTTCTTCACATTTTACTAATGGTAGTGACAGTCACTCCTCCAGCTTTTCTGAACGATGCACTGACTGGCAAACAGTTGATTCATTGGATGACAGTCGGCTCTCATGTGAACTAACCAAGACAAAGTCAGAGGAATCCCTCTCAGATCTTGCAGGCTCTCTTCTCTCATTACAGCTTGACTTGGGGCCCTCACTTTTGGATGAGGTCCTCAATGTAATGGACAAGAATAAATCTTAGAACTGGTACTCCCTTGCTTCTTTATAAGTGATTTACTTAAAAATAAACAAAAGACCACAGTTCAAAAGCAGACGCTTAAAAAACAGCTGTATTTGCAGTTGTATGACGGGTTTTCTAAAAATATTCTTAAAATACTATTTTTTTACCTATTGTTTTTCATGATTTTTATTACACTAAATTCTCATATCAGGAAAGTAAATTTTAATAATCAGTTTCAGTAAATATAAAATGTTTTTAAGTACCAGTATTAATGATCAGAAACATAAGAAACAGCATTTGAGGATGTTACTGATTGTGACATTTGGTTAGTTCACTTCTACAGGCTTCTGAATATGTGAGAATCTCTTAATGTCAGAAAGGAGACTGATATTAATTATTCACTTTTATAAATTATTACAGTATCACTTTACGTGTAGGCCTCTTTCTAGAACCTTGTGTTTGAGGGTTTTATAGTGTTCTTCATTTTCCATAGTACCATTTCTGTTATAAATTCACCATAACTACTATAACTACTTTCTCAGTCTTATACTACCACTCTGAATTCAGATGTGAACACTTTGAAGGCTTTTTCAGCTTGAATACCTGGTCCAGAGTCTCAGCTGCTTTAAATGAGTATGCACAAATTTACATAAGTTGAGGCTTGGGCCTGACATTGTATATGAAATGTTATGTTGTAAACAGGTGACACATGCAAGATATTATGGTTAAATTATTTTAAAAGTTGAAATATATTTTCTGTGTGCATATTGGCTTTTAACTGCAGAGCCTACACATACAGTATCTCATCAAAATAGTTGCTTGGCATTATTGGTGCTCTTCTGAAAATTGTATATTTGTGTGTTTGAAGAGAAATATGTATTAATAGTCCTTGCTTTTTTCTTCATTTATTTCCACAACATGCTTAAACTTGCAACTGATTATTTTACTTTTTGAAGAAGGCACTGGTTATTCACAATGCTAGTGGTGTGTGCAGCAACAGCCAATGTTTGCAAAATGTGGATCCTTCAATACAGTACCTACATGGATTGCATAAATACCTTGTGCAATACAATAAAAAACCCTTTAAATTGCTGTGTCTTTGTGATTCACTACACAGCCTCACCAAAACACAAAGTTTTTTCTGCTGTAAGGAAGCAGACTAATTGCAGAAATATGAGACTGAGGGGCAAATCAGTTCTAACTTAATTCGGTTTAGTCCCTGAGGTTTTAAGGGCAAACTCCAAGCAGACAGGACCCTCTGAGATATATACACTGATTTAAAGTAATGGTAGATAGGAGAATAATAGTTTGGGCCCAGTGAAGTTAGTGGCAGAGTTCCAGTAGCTTTCACTGAACCCAACACAATTTGTAGACTGTTCTTCATTAGATAACCATATTTATCTGTATCTTCCTATGAGAACATGGAAGTCATGGATTATTTAGTACATATTATATTCATCCTTAAAATTTCTAGGGGATCAATGCCAAATAATAATGTTCCTTCAGCATGTTTTATGAATACAATCTTTACCCCTGTTAAATACATCTATTATTGTAGCTGCATGTCTCATTAATGCACAGTCTCATATTATTCCTGTAGGTGAGGAAATGAGTTGTAGAATGCACAAGAACTGTGTTTATTTTTAAGATAATGTTTAATTGCCTTAAACTTCATATTCTCTATGTGTAAGCCTGGATCAAATTTCCAGTATATTCATAATCCAAGAAGAATGGCGATGACTGTGCTGCTTTTTCTGTTTTAGAAGGCAGGTTCAAAGCTCTGCTTGGCCACGTTTCTTATGGGACCTGGGGATTTAGAACCTAAGGAGAAACCTAGGCCAAAACTTTCACTGGAAAAATCTGTTACTCATTAGCATAGGGGAAGTTTGGGTGAAATAGGGAATTAGACATTTTCTGTGTAAACTAGCTTCAAATACCATGATTAGAACATTAAAGTATTTGCTGAATGGAAAGTGATTATCTTGTAGGGCTTTCCAAGAAAGTATTCTCTAGAAAGCAAAACTAGATTCTAGTAGCAGCTGTTGCTGCTGTCATGCAATTTCTGCTGTGTCCTGTTTTATACTTTATTTCCTGGCTTTGTGTCCCACTAATGCAGGATTTTTGTATTATCCTTTCTATGTCATTGCTCTTCTAAATTTGCAAATCCTTAAGTCTTGTGATGAAGGTGGGTGGTCTGAACTAAAATAATAAGCATTGCTCCAGGCATAAAAACGATTGCATTGTGGAGGAGAACCTTTACTCATGCCAAGAACAGGACTTTTGCTCTGGCAAAGCTGATTTCGTATTTCTTTAAAGCTTTCTTGTTACTTTCCTCAGAAGCTGGATCCCTGAATTGTTCAGATCTCCTCAGTCTTGCATGTAAAGACCTGGAAGATTCATAGTTGAAATGTGCCAGCTTCTGTTCTGACATGGTCTTTGCTAAAATAGTGCTTTGTGCAATCCCATCTGGCATCTCATCTGTCAAAATTTAGCTTGTCAGATCAAAATCTAAATTTCAAAACAAGTGAAAAGCTCTGCCCTCCTGAAGCCTTGATAAAGTTCTTAACTGAAATTAGATTTTCCAAGGAGGAGTGACATGGCAGTTTCCTGAAAACCAATATCCTGCTGCAAGTTTGCCTTGTGGTTATTGCATCAATTGGATTTATAGATACCGATATACAGTGAGGGAGAGAGGGAGAGCTCTCCAAGTTGCCTTGGATCTTAAATCAATTTTCTGTGTCCATGGGAAAAGTGTGCTAACTGTACCACTGCACAAAGTTCCACAGCTCTTTCACAAAGCCTTCTTAGGATGTCAGAAAGCATTTCCCCATCACTTCTAACTGCAGATCTGCAGTGGAGGTCTAGAGATGGAATCAAAAGGTGCCAGAAGAAGAAAGCAGAGGCATATGCCTACTTCCTATGTGAGTATTTGCTAAGTTTCACATCTGTACAATCATGCAAGCTGAACTTTACACAATACAATAGAATAACTTACCTGAAAGTAATCATCCAACTTTTGAACTCCTGTCCCCATTCCCCAGCCAGCCTGAGGTGATCAATATTGTGCTGAGGGTGTCAGTGGGAAGTAGAGAGCAGGTAAAATGCTGGTAAGTGCACAACCCCACATGGATCTCTTGCATTTTCTAAGAAGGACCAAATCCAGACACTGAGAAGCAAAACAACTCTCCAAGCCAGATCTCAGGTGAAGGATGGAAAGCAGCTTGACAAGGAGGCTAGCAGAAGCCCTGAACTTGAATTCATACTCTTGAAACTTAAATGAAGGTATCTATTTCATTTCACCTGTTTACCCACACCTATTCTAAGTGTGTACAGAATAGCACCATCTGGATATGCTGCCAAATGGGCATAAATAACTGTACATTATGAAAGCATGACAGAAAAAGGAAGAAAATCTAAAAAAATAAATCCAAAGGCAGCCATAAACAAGTCAAAACCTTATTTAAGGATGACTTTACTTTTTAGTCCTTTTTCCTTTTTGCATTTATTGGTGTTAACAAGGAAGCTAGTTAAGAAGGTTAGAGCTGAAGGATGTTACCTAATTTGTGTAGGAAATTCTCAACAACAGGAATAGACTGAGGCCAAGTTTCAGAAATGCATGGGAGATACTCGCTCAATTTCTTTTTCTTCTTGCTAAAATTAGTGAGAGAAGACACAGTTTGGGTATCGGCCTTTTTGAGGATGTCATTCATGCCCAGAATCGCAAGCAGCTGTTTGAGATGTCTAATGTAAATAACACAGGTGCAAGCCTAGCAGAGAAGGTGCTGGATCTAGCATAGTGAGACCAAATATAGTTTGAACGATGCAAGAAGAAGCTAAGGGACACTGTAAACTTCATCCCAAGAGAGAAAGAAAGGGTTGTTGTAAATTAAATAAATTAGTGACACAGCTGGTCTGTTTGCATCCACTTGATTTTCCCTACGAACACAACGTATGGAAATACATCTGTTTCTTAAAATGCTTTCATTTTGTGATTTTAAAGAGGTTTCCTGACTCCAAATGCAAGGCTGGATCCATCACTAACTGCTCCTCTCTAATTAGTGTTTTACAAGTGCTAGAAAATCAAGAAAGTACCAATGCTTTCTGTTTAGTTTTGAATATTGTGAGTTAT
Organism: Petroica traversi; assembly: GCA_025920805.1. Lineage (NCBI taxonomy): Eukaryota > Metazoa > Chordata > Aves > Passeriformes > Petroicidae > Petroica > Petroica traversi. The sequence goes on from JAHLSL010000012.1 coordinate 2,063,854, forward strand.
TTTCTCCCAATAACAGTTATAAATGGACTGATTGTCTCCTAGTGTAAATTAACATCACTCCAATAAAATCACAGATTCAGATTTGTACTAGGATACTCCCAGAGAGAAATAAATTTCCCAGAATATTTACAGCAGAGAAAGTTCTTTCTCATGGGAACCTTGTAGTATGACCCTACACACTGTTCAAGCTATTTATCTTCCTCGTTGCCTAAGACATTTCTAGCTTGAGCTCAGAAAAAATGGGACTTCAGGTTTGTGGGTGGGTGACTTCTAGCCTGTGCTGTTTCCTTTGCTTCTTAAGATAATCACATATTTAGGAACTTTTCTTCTGTTATAACCTCCTGTCAGGGTGAAACATGAGCCATGGCAGGGCTGGAGACCAGACATCAGTGGGTCAAGGACTGAAGGCTTTGGGCTGGGATGAAATAGGCCTCCTGATCCAGCAGATGGGGTGGGATCCGACTTAAGAGCCATGACAACCTCTGGCAGAATTTTGTGGGTAATCCTTCTGATCTGAAGTTTAATTTTACCTTCAGTGAGTCATAAATAGTCACAGAAACCATCTAACACACAATTAGATTTTGGTTCAGTACAAATGAAAGAGCCTTGGGCCATTCACTGCTCGCTGTGTAGGATGGAACCATCAGTCAAAGAAAAGTCTTTTGAGCCTTTTGCTCACTTAGCAAATTGCATTGCTATTCCAGCTCACTTAATTGCCTTACTAAAAAATGCTGCAGTTTTAACAGACAAAGTGCTGGACGATAATACTACTCCAGAAGAAAGTTGCTTCCACATATTGCAAAGGTAAAATTCACACCAAGTTAGATACCATATATCAGCACTTAGCCAAGTGCTATGTCACCAGTCCCTTGTGTTCTCCTTTCATCTCTAAGTGCTTTGAGGTCACAGTCCCCAGATATTCCCCAGATGTGGTCACATTACACTATAAGATTGTCTCATGCACTTGTGAAAGGCCAGTGGACCTGGGCCTTTCCTTGCTATTTTGCCAGACTTCTCCATCTATACTGTCAGTTCAGGTGCACCTAGTGAAAGCAAGTCAGGCCCAGACCCAACCCAGTGCCACAACCAGCCATGATGGGAACCTCTCACCCTTGTTTGGTCCTCAGGAGCTATCTGTTGGAATAACAGAGGGCGTCAGACTGATTAGTGGGGACTTGTTGGAGGAGACATCCAGAATGGGCCCATCAGTAGGAATGTGAAGAATATTGTGCCAAACACATATCCTGAGGATCCATACCCAATAAGAACCATGACAAGTCCTTTAAGATTCACTCTTGGGAAAATCACCTTTCTTGAGTTTGGAGAAGAGGGTCCTTGAAAGTAAAACATCTCTCCTGGATCTCTTTTTTTTCCTGAATTGAATCCCCTGAGTTTCTTCAGAGTATATCCCTGACAGGTTAGAGTCTGCTCTTCTATAGTCTAGGGTTGTGGTCTTGCCTTTGCCTGTGTCCTTCCTCTTAAGATCCAGAATCTGACCATCTCATAGTCTCTGCACTACAACCAAAGCTGTCCCCTGATCTCCAAATCCCCACAGGTTGTGATCGACATGGACTAAAAATGCATTCTATATTATTGCATAGGATAAGCTCTAGGTTACTCATAAGCTGCCTATAGATATGGTGCACACTTAAAAAGAAAAATACACGTTAAGAATAATCTTATGAAACACATGCTCACTGTCACTATGTTTAGACAACTGGAAGGAAAAAACACGTAACTGAAAACATTTATGCCAGGCTCCTTAGAAACCTGTCTAAAGGCAGTATAGGAATCAAAAGAAATAATTTTAAGTATTTGGAGTCCCAACCAGATATCCCTGACATCCGTTTATAATGTTATAACTGGATGGTTTATTTGTTTCCTAATATGTAGTCTCTTTGTAGGAAACAGAGTGCCATTTTCAACTTCTGACTGCTACTGTAGCATGTTATCTCTGTCTCTCAGGGCTTCCACCTATTCCTTTTTGCTGAAGCACTGAGCTGCTGTACAGAAGAATTTCTGGGGATATATTCACTTTTTCTCCACCTTAATTTCTAGTAAATTTCATCTGGTGGAAAAATTGTGGGAATATACTTAATCATAATATTTTTATTTCCTCTCCTGGCAGATGCACATATCTGCAGTTCATGGTTCATGTATTTAGATTTAATCGTCAAATATTTTCTAAATTCAGAAAAACTTTACATCACTTGCTACATCGTCCAAACTGCTCTCACTAGAAAAATGCAGATGGAGAGAGCAAATTAACAAACCAATTGTAAAGGTTGACCTTCTGCATGCATAGGGTTATAAGAGCTTTCACTGCATTTGATGTATGAAATTACTTTTGAATGTAAGCCGCAAATATGCTACACTTTAACTGGGGCTCTCCAGTGAGCCCTATACCCTGTGGCAGAGTTGTGGAGGTCCCAGCCACACTTCAGAAGTGCACACTGAGGAATACTATTTGTCACTCTGAAAGTAATGTGTATTCCAGCCCTGATAGTTTTGCTTGCACTGGCACAGTGAAGAGAATTTCCTCTGGTACTGCAGGGTAGACAGCTAGGCTAATAAAAGAAAAGAGGGAAAGAAGAACATTTCTGTGACTACAGCATTAACCTGACCTTCTAGGCTCCCTTGTCTCTAGCACAGACCTCGTCTGTGCCATGAACCTGGGCACATTCATCTCTTCACAGCTGAAACTGACAGCACTAGAATATGAAAGGTAACGCTGTGCTTCTAACTGTGTGAAATTCTGTCACATTAGGTAAAATGTTTGGAAGGCAACGCTTAGCCTAAGAGCAGTAGCTGGGATATCTAAGGAGTACTGTTATATGGAACGACAGTGCTTTACTAGACTATACACAATATGGTATAAATGCCTATGTTCAGCAGACTGTATAAGATTTCAGTGATAAATGCCTTAAATTCATATTTTCTGTAAACTCCCACAAAAAAGCTGTATCATTTAAAAGAAAAAAAATCTAGGCTTTGCTCTCAGTTTGAACCATAATCAACCATTAGGCAATATGATTAGATAACTTGGAAAAGAGGGCAAAATAAGATAGTGATGGCTTCAGGAAATCTAATATTCAAGAATTACAAGCAAAGCGTTTAACTTACTTGTTTTATTATTATTATTTGTCTTTTTGAAACTGTGGTGGGGAGCAAGGGTTATCCCATCCTATATCTGGAGAGCAGTTAGAATAGCCTGGCTGTCATCACAGTTCAAGAAATAATACAACACATGGCCAGCAACAGAAGGGATATTCACTACACCATGACACCTTAGCAGAGGTCAAGTTTGTGCCAAATCGGTTAAGTGTGAACAGGTGTAATCAGACCACCATGAAATGGCTCTCTGCTTAAGTCGTTCTAAGTGAGGCATGGGACATTCTACCCTAATGGTATTTGTAATGTTAAACTATCCTGGAGCCACAAAGTATCTGACAGTATTCCTAAAGCAAGCCAGCAAGAGAAACAGACATCCTTAAATACTGCTGCATCCTGAAAAATATTTATCTTGTCAATATTGTTGATTGCTCCCTGATGTGGGAGCAACCAGAAGGTATTTCCCTTTCCTAGAGTTATTGAATGAAAGGAGGGAAACTGTAAGTAGTCTGCATGTGGGGTGGCATCCCTTCACCAAATAATTTCATCAGGATGAGTGATAGTCATATAGGAAGGGGATTACTTTGCACTTCATGCAACAGAGAATTGGCTCTGACATAGCTGTCCCATAAACCTGTAGGAGGCTGTGGCATTGCTACTGAAGTCTCAGTGCCCTTAACCAACTTAAAACCCTGGAGGCCTTTCCACTTAATTTAGAAATTTGTTCAGACTATGTTGGCATTGAGCAAAAGAGACCGTGCATGCGGAAGCTAAGAGCCTTCAGTGGAACAGCATCACAACAAAGCTAAAACATGCCAAGCTCCCATATGCCATATGTTTGGTTTCTTCTACTGAAAACTGAGCATAGGAATGAAAAATGAATTTCTGCTCTGATCTCAAATAGGATGTTGCCAGGGCATAACCCACAGACAGAAGCCCAAGAACACACCAGTTTATGCACAGTCCTAAAGCTTTCCCATGCTGGAATAGTGTGCTTTGCCTCTTCCACCATGCACCTTGTGGAGTGTTGCAGATGAAAGTGTGCTCTCTATGCCTTGCTTTCTGTGAAACTCCATGCTTTCCCATTTGTAGGGCTCCTCTAGAGTTCTAAAAATGGAATCTGGATTGTAAAAATATCCTCTCCACCGTTAACTTGCAAGGTGTCTTCTAAAAGCTTCCTTACTACATTAAATTATAACCATTTAGCCATTGGCATGTTGGAAGATGCATCATGCCAGTGGGCAGATATGAGAAAAGATCATGAATTAGTGGCTGACCCACTGGATAATGCAGCTTTTTCTGGTATAGAATAAAACCCAGTCTATAACATTATATGCATTTTAAGACATAAGTATGCACACTCATACAAATAAACTGACATTGCTAATGCATTAGGGTTTTTAAGAGCTTTCATGTCTTTGGGAAATGAAACTCCTGGTTTGTTCCCAAAGAACAGACTCCTGTGTATATTCTCTTATGTCTGAAAATGGCTCCTTTCATGATATACCCTTTTCTGCATTGGGAGAGTATAGGCATACTGGAAGGGTCTCTCTTTGCTGTCTAGCTGCTTATTTTCACTGACTGAAACAAGCCAATGTTTCCAAAAGTACTCCAGGATCCCTTACATCTATGAATCCATTCTGAGACTTCCAAATTGCATTTCTTTAGAAAGTCAGGCTAATTGTGTACTGTATTGTAGCCCACACAAAAGTCTAGGAAGTCAGGCAACATATAAATTGATGCTGAACTTGACTTACTGTTTTGATATTCAGATGTGTGCTAAGTAAAAATAAATTTAAGTACTACAGAGTCCAATTTTGGACTGTTTGTTCATTGTTTCTTAACACATCTTTTAATCTGCTGTGGACAATTCTATCTCTTCCTTTTTAGGAAATGTCTCAAAGATGTAATTTAAACTATCCCATAAAAAGTTCATCACTGTCAGGCAGAGATATGTGCAATTGGGCTTGAACATGGCTATTTTTTGGATTCTGTGAACTGTTTCCTTCTAGGGGTAAATCTATTGGCAAGGCAAACTTCCCCTAGTCTTCATATATTTTGGATGTGATTACCTGTCCAGTTAGGGTTTTCTAGTTACAAATGTGTGTATGGTGTAGGAGAGTTTAAAAAGATAAGAAGCTTTTTAGAAAGCTGTGGTACTAGGAAATATCCTTAGACATTCTAATTGGATAAACCAAGAATTCATAATTTAAGCTGCCAAAGAACACTCTGAAAAGCAAAATATGACATAGTTTTGCTGAACTTCCTTCTCTCCACAATGCAAGGTGTTGTTTTAAATAGCATTTCACATACATTGAAAAGGAAAAAAAAAGAAACAATTAAGTAGATCAAATCCATCCATAAAGCTATAACAATTTACACTTGTGAGGGATTCTCAGAGTACAAGTTAGGCTTGAGAATAAGAATTTCTCTACTGTAAGAGTGTTTGACAAACTGAAAAGTGTAGACATGGCCTGAGGATAAGCTGAGTCCATGGTGGTCTGTGAATTTTCTTTTGACTATCTGTCAACTCGTTTTACAGTGAAATTGCATTTAGCTCCTGTGGAATGAAGGAGGAATTAACACTTCAATATACATATTATCTATATGTCTGAGCAACTGTCAGAATGCAATCAGAAACAGAGCTCTCTGTGGGAAGCTATAGGAGTTTAAAATGCTCCAGTGATTCTGGGTTTGCCCCCTTCCTCTCTCCTCCTGTTCCTTGTATCAAGGCCACAGTAAAGTACTAAGCATGTCCTTCTTCTGGCCACCACCCCTCAAGCAGTCTAGAGTACAAGGAATGGTTGCAGAAATGAATACTGAGTTGAGAAATCTTCACAGACTTCACAGTTATATTTCCAGTAATACATAGATGACCTTGGAAGTTTCCCACTCAGCCCAGTTTAGACCATGGATCTGAAAATTAACCATGACAGGATCCTACTCTGGAAAAACATCATTCAGTGTACCTCAGAAAGAATCAGGTATCTCTTGAATGCATAGATAATCACCACTTGTTTCCTCTGGTAACTTATTCCTCATGTTTATCTTGGGGAAATTTCAAGATGATCTCATAAGTCTTCTTAATCTCATCCATTTATAGGATTGTCTTCCCCTTCTCTTCTATGCACTGTTGGATCCAACTGGCCCAAATCCTCCCTACAGTAAGTGTTTTACACCAGAGATCATTTTTTAATTGTGTTTTATAAATAAATAGTTTAGATCTTTGGGAAAGTTTACCCATTAGCTGAACACACTGAAAGAGAATAACTGATATTTTTACAGTGTGCCTACAATTACTTACTGTACCAGATGAACAGTTTCTTCTCTCTGATCAGACAAAATACAACAAGGAATTTAAAACCAACAAATCTAAACCTGCACATAAAGAGATGTGGCTCTAATGCTTTGCTTCCATCTAAGATTGGTGAAGAGTCAGCCATTTTAAGAAAAGCCACACACCCAAGCAAAGCCTCAATGTGTTGTGTGGAAATGTGGCAGCCAAGCAGACACCTCTGGATCAGCAACAGGACAGGACAAAGACACTCTCTTTAAAGACCCTTTTTATCTGTTCTGAATAGAGGATTGGAAGGAATTTCATCAATAGCATGAGAATAGTAGGCCATGAGAGAAGCCTAAGATACAGTCTCTGGATGTAGAATAACAGAATGAGTATTCTAGAAACAGCCATGAACCTGCTGATATGTAAAGGAAGTCTTTTTGCCAAGATATTTATTAATTCAGCACTGCGAAACAATGTAGATTTGAAATTATTTTTCCAAGTTCCTAAGATGTCTAAGAACACATATCCTTGGAGAAACTGCTCTGAGGAAATGGTGACAAATCCTTCATTAAAGGATAAACCTGCCTGTTTTCTTTTTTTAATGACCACTTTACAATGGTTATGAAAACCCCAGCTATACTTTCTCTCTCTCCTCAGTTGTAGAAATAACAAAAAGATCTTTAAAATCAGAACCTATGTGCCTATAATGCTTACTATAGCAAATCAGTTTTGTATTTAATTATTAATGCAGTGAGATCTGAAGCTTTTTGTTAGTTCTACAAGTAACTAATTCCAAAGCCAAGTCCATTTTTCTTTTGCTCACAAGGGAGCCTGGACTCATTGCTCTTGTGGAATTCATCTGCTGTGTGAAGGTCCTGCTCACTGCTGGAGAGGCAGGGCTGAAGTTATTTCAGTACATGTTTGTTTGTAGACTAGCTCTTAAAAAGATAAAACTGCAATAAAGTCCCATGTTATAGACCCTTTCATAGCAAGGTCAAACCCCATCTTAAACCCTTTGTTTCCACTGCTGCTGTAATAGCTCCAGCACTTCACTCTTGTAGCAGCTTTCTGATTTTTCCATTCTAAAATTATTAGGGTCAGTTTGGACCCTTGTGCCAGTGTTTTTACCCTAAATAGCTTTTTCTCCTTGTGTTTACCCCTCCTCACCAGTGTATTTGTAGTCAGTTTTCATTTTCTCCCTTGATCTTAATTTTGCTAGACTAAACAAGCTGCGCTGTTTCAATCTCTTAAAAGGCCTTTCATTCCCTAACAATCCTTCCAGCTCTTTCTGCAAACATTCTGGTTTAAGTTCATTCTTCCTGTACACAGATGACTATGCAATTTCCTAAAAGAGATTTCACCAGTGTTTGGACTTCCCAGTTTGTGCTGGTAGAGCCTGCTGGAACTTTGGACCTTGTTTAGCATTAGTGATTTCCTAAATTCTGCATGAAGTGAGAAGCCTCTATGGACTGCAAAGCAGTGAAGTGTGATGCTACTGCTGACTGTTGTTGCAAAGAAAGTGTGTCATGTAGTGAACCAGTTAAAGGCTACAGTAACTGGTGTGTTTTTATTTCTGCCTAACTGCTCTTGAACACCTGAACTTGCAGATTTCTGTGATCAGACCTACCCCTGAAAGGAAAGTCAAGCCTCAGGCCTAAGGAGAAATTAGCTGGAAACCTACTAACACTGAAATGCTTGAAAGAACCTAAAAGTTGTTGAGCATTTGTGTGAATTAGATGTGTTTCCACAGCAATTCCCTCTCCCAGCTAAAAGGCCCTGTTTACGTCCCACTCATTTCCAGCTGTGGTTGATTTTTCTTTGATTGAAAGCTGGAGGGCTGAGCATTTGAAAGGAAGACCCTGCAGACCTGGCTACCAGATTGCAGCAGCAAAACAGTTGCTTCTCTGCAGGTCTCTTAGGGAGCAGGAGCTGCTTTCTCCAGTAACTCCTCTTGAAGTAAAAGGAAGAACCTGAGCTTCATCCCTCCTGTACATCCATGGGGGCAAGAAATCTTGGAGAGTTTTCATGTGGTTTCCATCTCATCCTTTATTGGTAAGGTGTTTTGAGGTCCCACAGATCTAGGAGGGCTGGAATCTGACACAGCTGAGCCACACTGAGGGTCCTCCTCAGGACTGGGGGAAATGGAAAAGCATCAGAGACGAAGCCACAGTGGCTTTGAAAATCTTGAGTTGATATGATTCTTCTTCTGAGAGATTCTCATTTCTTGACATAATTTCTCATTTTTCATGCCATTTTGAAAGGTGAAAAAACCTGTCTTGAGTATATCTAGGCAGATGTAGTTGCAAAATCTGATGAAAACTCCGTTTGATTTTCCTGGGGCCCAGATAACCTCAATGTTAACCATAAGGTATAATATCACAGTTTCTAATTGTCATCCTCTTTAGTAAAGCCAAAAATTCTGCACATGGCTTATTTTAATGGATTTTAATAGCTATAATGCAAATATCACAGAGAAGGTGAATTATAGCAATATGTGACAACTGAGAAGGAGAGCTACAGGTGATGAGAACTGCCACGGCTTAGCTGAAATCCCATTTTGTTAGCAAGGAATGTTCCCCACACATTTAGTATATATGAATAGTGAAGGTGTTAGGAACTTGAAATGTGTGTGAAGCAACTTAATGATTTATTTTGGTTGAGCGCTGAGAAGCCCCAGGTTCATGTATTGCAGAAGTTCTCCAGAGAAACTGTTAGAGGAACTGAACAACATACTCAAGGTGTAAAACACATCAACTTTGAAAGAATTGAAGCCTCTGCTATATATTACTAACTACAAGCTCAGTCCCACAAGCAAAGAAGTAACGCAGAAAAATTACTGGAAACTCCTATTTAAAATATGACACCTTCCAAAATAATTTCTACAGGCAGTAAGAAGTAATGCACTGTGAACAAATCAGTGTTTTCTCTATAAACCTTTAAAAAGGAAAAAATGGTTCAGCACAAAAAGTCTGCAGTTAAATCTCTGATGATTTAGGCATTTTATTTTTTAAGTGTTAATAATTTATCAAGAGCTAAAAGTGTTTTCAGAAGAATAACCCCATGCTCACTCATTTTGAAGCGACTTCGGGTTTTTCCTTTTGTTTTCAATTTGTGCTAGTTACATTCCTTCTTAGTGGGAAAAATAAACCAAGTATTTCTAAGATATAAATAGTTGAGAATGAGATGAGTAATTACGTGAGAAGAAATCTGAGTTGATTGGTGATGGATCTAAGTGACATTACAATCCATTCTTTTCTACTATCTCAGCATTGAGGAGGTGTTGATTTTATGAAACAATGCTCCATAAAAATACAATGTATTTGCAAACCATCATTATATCTCCCCCCAAAATAAAAAGTAACAACAACAACAAAATTACCTTTTATTTTACAAAAGACATGCAAATTCTGGCATATTAGGTAACTTCAAGCGTTTTTCCAGGTGTTCTTTTTTCTATTTTGAACCCTAAGAAAACAGCCAGCCCCACACTAAATAAGTCTTACTTTTCTCCAGCTGTCACAAGCCCTCACTCACCTGCCTGCTTTGGAACTGCCCTTAGCAGCAGGAATAGTAGCTGGTACTACTGACACATTATAGTAGCTGACACATTTTTCACAGTTCGACACCCTTCTAAGCACATCTTTAATATTTAGGTTTTCCTCCCTCAAAACATAAAAGTACAAAGCAAAAGACCATCAAGGAATCAAACAGTTTATGCCTCCTGCATAATCCAAAGGTAATAATGCTTATATTCCTCTAATATAATTAGTAAATAGATGTAAATACATGTAAAATGTAAATATATTTGTATGATTGAATTAATTGGTTATTCAAATAAATTATGTTAATCTCTATTAAAATAATTATAAATAGACAATTATTGAAATGAAACACCTTGGCTCTACATGGTCTTGCCATATTCCATTTTTACTTTTACTTCTCTGTAGCCTGAGAATCAGTGTGTCTATTAAAGTGAAAGGAAAGTGCTTAAATGAACTGAAAAGAAATTATTAAGGCTTCTCTTTGCCATCTGCCTACCTCACATGCTTACGTTTTCCTTGAACGTGAAAGATTTGTGCTATTTAAGTGTACATTGTAAGCCACTTTACATCACTGAGGGAGAGAATATTTTAAAGGTTAAAGACCAAAAATTGTGTCCGAGTTTAAAGGACCGAAGCCAAATAAAGGTAATAACACACCATTGTAACTGGGGAAGGGAGTCTCACTTCACCTGGTAGGAGAATGAACTCATTGATAAAACCTGCATGCCCTCCCTTGGTATTGCACAACTCTTTTATAAAGTTAGGTTCAGGAAACAGGGGAATGGATGGTGGTTTATTATTCCTAGATGAGCCATAGATTGCTAGGGGAGCTTTACCTACACTAATTTTACTGCTACAAGGTTTTGACAGAATATCCTCAGTGCAGATGAACATGCTTATTCAAGTAGAAGTTATTCTAGAAGCCGTGTTAGGTACCTCAGCATTTACATATGGGTTGGGTGGACACCCAACAGCCTTTCCTGCATGTAACTATTTTGGTGAAACACTCCACTTCTAATCAGAACGGAAAGAATAGTAAAACTTTTAAAAGTGTATCAGATTTGAATGACCTTTTGATTCTCAATAGTGCTGCAGTGGAAACTCCTCTCTTTTCCTTTTTAGGAAATGTTGATCTAGATTAATTTATCTCATAGAAAGATCATCACAGGGAAAAAAATAGATTGGACAATAGAAGTCCTGCAACCTCAGTCACATAACTGATGTGAATGTCAAATCTATTGATACAAATGTCAATGTGAAACAATAAAATCAAGACTGGGAATGCTGGAAGGTTAAATGTAAAAATAGAAATCTTAAGCTTTAAACCAAGCCAAATACTTCTGCTACTTAAAAGTCCTGGTGAAACTATTCAGTAACACAGGAGCACGATCTGGGAGAGACAAACTCGTGTTCAGTTATATAACCCCTGTCATGGTAAAAGCATACTGAAAGATATATATATATAGATAGATAGATATATAGATGGAACTAAGTTTGGAATGATTACCTGCTGAACTTGCAAAGGAAAGATTATGCCTATCTAGAGAGGTGGTCCCTGGGAAAGCTTCTGCTCATCTTGGATTTCTTCTGGTAGTAAGGTATCATCTCCTTGCCATTCACAGCAACATTTTCCTTCTCATCTGAAATGAAGTTTTCTGGAAAGGAAAGGAGATAAATAATGAAGTTACCAACTTTTGTCAGTAGGAGAAAGTACAAGAGTTAAAAATAGCCTTTTAAGTGGTTTTCTGTGCTTTATTCCAATAAGGGCTTCACAGTTTGTGCTTATATTTTTTTCTTAGTGGTAGAGATATTGCATATGTGTCAACCAGTCCATCCCACAGTCTCATTGAAGCAAAACCAGTCTCCTTAGCAACAGCCTTTGAGACACAAAAAGGAAATTTCTTGGTCTGTCTGACCTGGAGGCTCAAACCTTCCCTCGAGGGACCAGCTGCCCTCTTTTGTCTCTAGCTTCATTTGTAAAACATTTTTGCCTTGATCTGTGTTTATATTGACAAAAAGAGTCTGTATAAAATAAATGAGGGAAGCTCAGCTGTATAAACCTGCTGGCTGCCTCAGCAAGAGCCAGAAGAAACAATGCTGAAGGCAGAAATCTTCATCATTTTCCTTTAATGCACAGAGACAAGTAAACCGGCATTATTGCTTGTCTTCAGGAGTTGCCACAAACAGGATGAAGTAGGTACTTCCACATGGACAGACAGCAAAAGCCACTTATATTCTCTCTTCTGAAGAGTGAAGAGCTATAGCTTTATTGAACCTGACTTGAAGACCAGTCCTGAAAACATTACTTATGGATGCTAGGTGACATTTGTAACATTTGTAAAACACTGCAAGATCAGGGTACCTGGCATATCTGCCTGTTACATCCACACCAGCCTACTGCAACGTGAGGAACTAGGTCAATATGCCAGTTCTGCTACTAGCTTTTATGTGGAAAAAGTTACTAGGTCACTCAAGTTCCTTTTTTTTTTCACCTTTTTTTTTTCCTTTTTTTGCAGCTGCAGTGTGAAAAGAGCCTGAGAAAGCAAATGTAAATCAAAATAGTCATACTGTCACGTTCTGGGAAGGCCTTTTAAGGACCAAGGCTGAATCTCACCTGTATCTATTTGGTTAGCTTCCAGTTGGTAAAAACAAGAAGTAGCACTAAAAGCAGTTGATGCTGCTGCTCATAGAAAAGCTCTAGTCCAAGGAATGCTGACAGGGTTACAGTCGTGCTGAGTGACCAAACAGGCTGAAGATACCTCCTAACAAGGTGTCAGCAAAAGTTTAGAAGCAGGGTCCTAGCTGATGCCTTTTGCTAGGGTTTCTCTCAATGTTGACCTGCCTGCTGCTAATAAATGGGTACTTCAGAAAAAGAATGACACAATATGCTACCTCCAGTTCTGATGATGCATTGCATTGGCTGGTTTACATGGCAATGAGGAAGCTTGGTGCAATGCCAGGCTTGATGGAAAGCTCTTGTGCATATCCATTTTTATACTCTGGTTTGCTTTCTGCCCCACTAAGTTACTGAGGGAGCCAATGCCTAGGATCGAATTTGTTTCCCTTGGTGGGAGCACAGCAGTAACATTCAATGTGCTTCTTGTCTCAATATGCTATTGCTTCACTGCCTGAGAAGACCAACAGAGCAGTCTAGCTTATGGACCTGCTTTTACCTCCACTTCTGCCTACACTGTTATTCATGAGGTGGGAACACAAGGCAGCTGACGCAAATCTTCCACTGCATAAATCATTCTGGCCCTGAAACTGAATGTTAAAATGCACCTTGTAAGTTAGAACATCTAGAAGTGATAATGAGGTGGAATTACTGCTCTGCACTAAAATGGTTTTGTTAAGAATGCAAACAAACTAGTGTTGACTCGAGACATTTTCAACTGTTACTTTATTTGAAGAAAAAGAAAACATGCTAATAGTGCTAACAAACATCAGAGCTAAGCAATTTCATAGGGTGATTACACAGCAGAGTTCTGGAAACCTTCTGTCTACTGCAGCTCCTAGATATTAACACAAGCAACAGACTAAACATTTGTACCCTGTTTGTACTGCCAGCTGACAAATGAAGGTAATTAATGGGCAGCTATAAGGTGGAAGAGTCTGGAATATAGCTAAACTTGTAGTCCTGAAATTCATAGTGCTGATGCCAGAGTATTGATTTAATTGCATTACTGTTGCTAAGTGATCTTGTATAGTTTTACATTAAATGTTGATGTTTACAGTTTATTATGTTTTCTTATTTCTCTTCTATCAAATTTTCCGTTTGAACATTTATTTCTAGCTGGACATTAGACAAAAAGAAATACCCCATATCAGGTGCAGCTGTTCAAGTCAACTGGTAATAGAACTTGACACTTGGCAGGTCTTTTTCATTTAGGTTTCAATTCTCTTTTTTTGGGTAACATTGACTCTGACAGTGGATAATTACAATGAATACGCTTAATAAAATTAAAATTAATGACATCTCTGTCTTTGCTCTTTGGGGAAATTGCCAATGGAAGCAAAAAAATAGAAAAGATTTTTCCAAACACTATTTTGGAAGAGCCCAATACTAAATGAAATTGGAAAGCAAAAGATTTATGACTGTATAGCACTTGCATTACTGAGGGCTGATTACTTTCTCCAAAATCCATAGTCATGTAAGGTGAACTAAATGTATTTGGCCTCAACTGCAGAATTTCTTCCAATTTCACAGTTTTAGGCTGCTTTGGACATCTGCTGTTTAGTGGAATCAGGGAACACACATTCCAGCTTCAATATTCAAGTCAACTTGTTAGAAAACATATGGGTTTTCATAGCTATTCAAGGTAATCAGCCTATGGCTTGTTAGGTACGGAGGACAGTTGTAGTAAAAAGGGATGCTTATAATGGTCTGGCCTTACCTGACCTCTTGCCTAGCCTATCTGGCAATTTCCATGGTTACTCAAAAAACTTCAGTAGAAAACATCATTTTATAAGGACAACCAGTTGAAATCTAAGGAGTGCAAAACATGCTGAGTTTACATGCCTGTGGTAAACTGCTCCAGTAGATACATACCTCAGTGTTAAAAATGTATTTTATTTCCTTCTGTAAATTTGCTGATATAAACTTCAACCACTGCATTTTGCTATCCCTATGCCTTAATACTAGAAACTCTTCAATCTGCCTTTAGCACTGATAAAATCCTTTCTGTCTGTGGGGTGGGAAGAAGGATAAGAGCAAAGCTAAAAAGCAATGTATTTACTCTCTCCCATTTTCCAGGAAAGGCATAAAAAAGTAGGCTGCATTAGTTGCTAAATTTCATCACACCCAAAAGAGCTTTCTGATCCTGTGCCAATACAAACACTTCATCAGATTAATCCATATGCAGGTTATAATGCTTTCCCTTGCACAGCATTTCCCTCATGGTTTTTTGAGTGATTTTAAAGAAAAATATTCATATTCCACATTAAAAAGGTTACAGGCATTTGTATCAGTGTGTTGCCTTGCACAGGGGAAGCTAAAATTCCTCTCCAGAAGGATGTTTCTTAGAACAAAACCTTGGGGATGTGCACATCTAGGCACTGTGACAGGTTTGTTTTCATTCAGGAAAGAGGGTCATAATGGTAGCATAATGGCAAAACAAGTTCCTAAATATTATGAAAGTAATTCCTCTACTAGAAACATTTTTTTTGGGTCATATAGAGGAGGAAGTTCATTATTGGTAGCCCTTGTGAGAACGGAAAGCCACAGTGATGGATGCTTGAGCCGGTTCCAAAACGCTGGCAGCACTTGGTTGGCACATAGCAGTGACTGAGGGGAAAGGCCTGACAATGCCAGGCTGATATACATGGGTTTCAGAAATAAAATAAAGCAATAACTGGAATTAAGTAAATTGAGAGGAGACAATTTCTTCACCCTCTGCCCACTTGTCCTGTTGTTGGCTGCACACCTAATTTCTTACACCAGCTCTGGCACACTTTGGGCCCTGCTGTGATCTAAATTAATTCTAGAATGGCAGAGAACTATTTAATTTTTCATTGTGTGTTTTTCAGATGGGTTTTTTCGCCATTTTAGCTAATGAAGTTGGCACATGAGAAGAGCTCTGGCAATTGCCAGCACCAGCGTGTTGGTGAGGGAGGAGGCAGGTGAAAGCACATCCCGCCTTGGCAGCAGCGAGCTATAGACCAGCCGACCACGCCTTTTGAAACCATACTCTTCAGTTTCAATCAGAATGTATAAAAGACATGTAATGCCTTCAAATGGAAGGACTTGTCATGATCCAAAAGGCAGCAGTGTGGTGGGAGCCTGGAGAAGCCGGAGCTGTGCGAAGCAGGGAGATCAGGAATGCTGAGGGTGCCCCTCAGGGCCCCGCTGCAGCACTCTCCCCTTCCCGAGGTGAGGCAGAGGCAGCTCCGGAGCAGCCCCAAGCACAGCAGTAAGAACTGTCATGCTTTGGGGGTTTGGGGGATTTTAAAAAATTTGTTTATTTATTTGAATTTCCGTTCTTCCCTTTTTTTTCTGTGCTGTCTGCCCACGCCTTAGGAAGGGGCTGCTGACACACAGCTGCCTCATAGCTCGCGGGGCAGGAGCCACAGGTGCCACTGTGGCACCTGGGTGTCCCGGTGGCTCCAGGAGCTGCGGCATGGCCTGTGTGCCACCAGGAGCTGTGGCATGGCCTGTGTGCCACCAGGAGCTCCGGCATGGCCTGTGAGCCACCAGGAGCTCTGACATTGCCTGTGTGCCACCAGGAGCTCTGACATCGCCTGTGTGCCACCAGGAGCTCCAGCATCGCCTGTGTGCCACCAGGAGCTCTGACATCGCCTGTGTGCCACCAGGAGCTCTGGCATTGCCTGTGTGCCACCAGGAGCTCTGGCATCGCCTGTGTGCCACCAGGAGCTGCAGCATGGCCTGTGTGTCACCAGGAGCTCCGGCATGGCCTGTGTGCCACCAGGAGCTCTGGCATGGCTGCTGACACCACTCAGGCCAGCCGAGGGGCCGTGCAGGAGCCCGCTGAGGCCCTGCATCCGTGGGTGCAGCCCCAGGGCCTGGCTGAGATGTGCCAGCGCTGGGAAGCTCCGTTTTACCGAGCACTAAAAAGCCAAAATTCCTGTGCACATCAAATCTGCGAATGGACACCTGAGACGTGAAGGTCGCTCAGGCCTCGTGGGTGGTAATGCTGGCTGCCCGAACATCACACAGGATCCAGAGACTTGGACAGCGGGTCTGGGTTTTCATGGTAGATTCAAGCCACATGTAAAGAAACTTTAGGAACTGATTGAGACTTTAGGCAGTTATTTTTATCTTATGTTCATCGTGTTGACCTCCTGAGTAAAAAAATAGGAGTTGGTACAAGAAATACAGTTGTATAACATAAATTACTCCAAAACCATCCCATGCTCTACATGTAGCTGCTACAGAAACACTGTCAGATTGGATATTGAAGATAGAAATTATTTACACAAATGGCAGTGTGGAATTCTGTGGGTCTTCTTGCTTTTGTTCTGTTGCTATTGCATGCTTAAATTGAAGATGTACATTCTTGGACATTTTTCATTTCGTCCCTACTCTCTTTTGTGTGCTACTACTTATTTTCTGTCAGTCTGTTGTTTCTATGAACTTAATGATTTTGAGGTAAAAACCTATATTATTATTCACTGTCACTTGATATTTTCATAAATCATTGGTCATATTTAAAACTGTCTATAGCCACAGTTTTGTTGTAGCAGAGGAAAAATCCTAATTGTAATATCCTACATAAATACTTTGATACAGTACAGTAGCTGTAAGCCATGTGTAAAATGGCTGCTATTCAGTTTTGTGGGTCTAGTGGTGAAACAAACTATGAAAATAAAGTTGACTAAAACCAGAAATTAGAGAGAATAGAGGTCTCATGCCAACTGAGATGAGAAAAAGGCTGTTATTTATGGACTGAAGTTTTTACCCTTCCTTGGGTCCTAATGTACTCAGTGCCCTTTGCAGCAAAGCACTGCCACTCTGACAGTGCATGTTTCACAAGTATTTGCAAACCATTCTGCATGCTTCATAATGATTTTTAAAAAGAGAAATACCAGACCATGATACTTGAAATCCAAATCTATCTCTGTTAAATGGAAAATGAACATTATAAACCCAGGAGCAGCTGGTAAACAATCAGAGATTGGCTGACATTTATTTTAAATGTTATTTCAAAGCAGTGACAATTTTTTATTTTTCTAAACTGAAGAGTGAGAACATGAACTTTAGGCCATTTTCTGTTTTCCAAGTAATGAGAGCACCCTTGTCTGGACAGACTGTGAAGAAAAAGACCAGGTTGATGGAGAGTCAGGGCTGTTGTAGCCCTGCGAGGCCTGCCTGAACAAGGCTCATGCAAACTGGGTTGGCTTGGTAATCATGGCAGCTGAAAATTGGTAAATTTTTCATTTGTGAAATTCTCAGGCTTTAGTGTATGTGTTTTCAAGGTTTTTTTCTGCAGTCATAAGGGACATAAACATGAGAGAAAATAAATGAAAAGCACAGTTAATACAATTTGGAAATGGCTCTGGGACCTAGGGTTTGAAGCACCCTTCATATTTGGAAGGCCTTACAATAAAAGTTATGAGAGCTGGCAGTGCTGGTGAATGGTCTGTTGAATTCCAAATCTTTTACAGGAAGTGCTGTGCAGGTAGTGCTCTTCGGCTGGCTCTAGTTCTTAGCTACTATAAATATCACCAAGTAGATAATGTATATGGTGGGGGAAAGGATTGTAAAGAAATGCAGGTTGTGAATGGCTACTGTTTCTATGAAATGCTGCTGCAAGACCAGGACCTGTGCACAAAATCCGGTACATACTTCAGTTTATGGGCAGGGGCACAAACCATTTGCTGTCTGTATCCTTACCCATGTTTTTGTAGCCTTTTCCATATGCTGAGTATGTCTCTAGGATACTTCATCTTTTGCAGCCTGACATGGATCTTAATTTACAATTCACTTGATCTTCTAATTATTTGGAAACTAGATGGGGCCTTCAATATAGATGTTTTAATGCCATGCACTTTCTATTCACTTTGTGGCTTTAAAAGGCTCAGTAAATGATTTGGACCTTTTGGATAGTGTCTGATTCCCTTCTCAGATTTGTGCCTGTTTTTTCTCACATGTTCCATGAGTGCGGTTTGTAACCAAACACGGAGACTGTGATTTGTCTCTTGTCATTAGCAGAGTAAATGAAGGATAAAATTATTTGCAATCCAGCTGCTTTGTACACACTGCATTTAAAAACACAGACACCTCTTTTAGTCAATATACTTCCTCAGTTGCAGCTCGTAGGAAGGAAGTTGGGGAGGAAAAGGCTATAGTAGGGCATTTATCATGTCATGCCTTTCCTGCATTTGTGTTCTTCTGTAGGACTCTACTACCCTGCGCTGGCAGAGATAACTTTCTGTGCTTAGGAGTCAGTGGATCTGACCCAATATGTCCATTCTTCAGCTTAAAGATTGAGGGTACTCTAGACCTTGACAAGACATTTTTTAGTACCAGAATGAATACTGACTGCACAATTAAACTGAGTTAAGTTTAATTTAGCCTCTTTTACAAACTGCTTTTTAAAGGCTTTTTTGTTTGCTCATATCTACTGGATCTTAAACAGAGACATTGTGTTGCTATGGAAAATAGTGAGCAAGCAATAACAAATGCCTCCTCGCATAGAAGCAAAGCACCCTGTTAACCATCAGCCATACAGATATGGCTGAGAGGGGAAAAGAAGACATGGGGGAAAATATGAAACCAGTTCCAGCTTTCATTCTGTCCTTAAGTGAAATACAACCTCACTTCCTTCTTTCAGCACACACAGTGGCATTCTTGTGATCCTGGAGAAGAGGGTCATTTGCTGATAGCAGCTTTACTGTTTAAGGATCTCTGCCAGTCATCAGTATCAGTCTGACAAAAGGGATTTTGAAAGCCTCGCCAGGGTTACACTTCACATGTGCACATTTTACATTAAGCCAATAAGAATAAGGGATTTTTCTTTCTGATCTTCTTAGTTCCAGTAAAATTTCTTCATGAGACATATGTGGGAATAAAATACCTTAAATTCAGTCAGACTTCATCTTGCCTCCAGACTCTGGAAGGATTGGAGAGATATAAATTAGAAAAAAAATGGACATTGGCCTTGATCTTTGCTTTACCACCTAAGATGCTTTCCAGGGTCAGCCTTGAAATTCAACACACCACCATTCTGTCAGAATAAAGAAAAAGTTGCACAGCAGAGCTATTTTAGTTTTTAAAGTATTACTGTTACAGCTTTTTAAAAATAGTCACATAGGATCCAACCTATTTTTTAACAGCTGAATCTTTTCATTTCTAGGTCTCTTCTTTTTTTCCATCTATCTGCCGTTTTCTTTTTATAATGTCCTTGACGAAGCAGAGTTACAGTCAGTACTCATTCATACAGCATTCTAAAGCTGACAGTGTAGGTCTTTGTTTCAAGGGACCATTTCTGTTGTGACAGGCAAGGAACAGAGCAGTTACACTGTTGTTTTTACTGGAGATAGGCAAAACTAGGCCAAATCCTGTAGCACTCACTCAAGCAAAACTCCAAGAGAAACTTTGCCTCAATTCATCTAAGAACAGTCAAAAATGGAGTTTAGCAGTTCCGTATTTTTCACAGTGAACTCTGAAAAGCTCAAATCATCCTTTTTGCAGCTGTTTCTCATGCATGATTCAAAAATGTCTGATTCATTGTAAGTGTAAAAATTCAGCGAAGTATACATCAGAAATTCCTTCACTGTACAACTCCAGCTAAATGTCAGATGAAACCTAGTAAATTCCCCACTAGCTGAAATTAAGCTAATTTTTGTTAACAATTAATAATAAATAAGTTGGTCTGAAAAGTGCTCAGTGCCTTGTGAACTTAATCTGCAGCAGCAGTTGTACCACATCAGTCTCCCCGAATCAGCAGCATATTTGTTTATCAAAAGAATTAAATAATAAAATCCAGGGTCTTTTGTTATGTGTGTTTCCTTAGTGTTTTTCTAGTTCTATGTGATCATGTACATGAGTAAGTTCACTAATATCTTTCTTCTGTCAGGAGACAGCATTATAATTTAAGGAGTGCAGTAATCCACCCACGTCCATAAACTTCCTTTTGTAATACAACCCCATTTAATCTATATTTTTCAAGAACTTTTACTTGTTATAAGTACACTCGGGTGATATATGGAACTCAGCATCCACAATGCTTTTTTTCTTACCTAATTTCTAGCTGCATTGGCTGAAGCAGAGGAAGTCCTGGGATATGCCCATGATTCTGGTTTGAATCAGTATATGAACACTGGATTAATAAGAGACTTTTACCAACTTAGTCGCCACTCTGTATGTAAACAGAAACATTTTCCAGTGAGTGATTTAGACTAAGTTCAAGTTTATAAGCTTGAATCCTTTAATTCTGTTTCCTGTAGCAGAAATATCAATTATTCATCATTACTTACCAGGAAGGAAGTGTACCTGTAACATAGCAAGATGATCCTGTATAGGAAGTAAAGTAGACTTCTCTGGACATCAAAAACATGCAATAATATTTTACTTCTCCCTTGGTAGGGAATCAAAGAGAGCCTTGGGTATTCCAGTTCAAACCACATCACAGTTGAAGTGTCCAAAGAGAATCTAAAATTTCAGATTCAGCCACTGCTGTGTAAAACAATGCCACAGGAACATTCCCATGTCAAAACCACAATTTTTATAGCCAGCTGAATAGCTCTTTCAGGCAATGAGCAATCAATTCAAATATATGCCTTATTCCAACTAAAACAGATATCCACTGTATATCTGTTCACTGAGAATACTTAGCATAGACTCTAATCTCTAGAAATTGGCATAATTTGAAGGTACTCAAGAGAACAAACACTCAAATTACAGACTGTTAAAATAGGAAATATGCTGGATTTCTACTGGCACACTTTGTTGGACACTTCTGCAGTTATGCTGCCGTCCAAATAGAAATGCTTTCTGTATTAGCTTGAGAGGCATTAAGGGTCATGTTTACCACAGATGAACTGAGATGAAGGCTGAAGATCTAACTTGTAAAAGCAAAAAGGAGGGGAGGCTTTGAGAGTAGACTTTCTAGTCATGGAAGGCTCTTCTGTGGGTGTACCTTGATGTCTATAGGGACAGAGCTGGCTTTTCATGGGGCAGGGATAGAGGTTGGGTCCCTGCCTGCTGTTGATGTCTTGATTAAGTCTCCTACCTGAGGAAAGCCTAGTTTCTCACTAGTAAGTGTGGTCACGTTCTTCAGTACCGTGTTGTGTATGAAAGAGTATTTCTGGCTGTCTCTTGCAGTTTCCAAGGGCTGATTTCACTGTGAGTGGGCACACAACACCAAGACTATCTTAGGAAACAACACCCTATATTTAGATATCAAAATGCCTTAAAACAAAGCTGTTCTGAATAGAGATAGCAAGATATGTAACTTTATGCGCTTTAGCAAAAATCTGAAGATTTATCTCCCATCTGAAAATCCTTTATTTTCTTAAATCTTACTCAGTGGTGTCCTTGCTCTCTTTTGCCACCAGGACATATAAGAACTCCAGTTTTAATTTGTCGTGCTATCCTCTGCAAGACTGAAAACAAGAAACATTTGTCCCAAGTTTTCCTTACAGGCAGTGAATTTAGAACACCTTTTCAGTTAGCTGTTCTCAAAACAATTCAAGTAATATGTTAGAAATTAGAAAAAAATATGTGCTCAGAAAGCATTAGTTTTGTTTGAATCACTTTAAATTCAGGTCTCAAGCTGTATGGAAAAAATACTTTTCTTTTGTAGAAAGGATCTCTGAATGTAAATACAAGCAATGATGAAGAATATTTTATTTTTAAAACCTCTTAGTTTGGGAAAATCTTGCTTAAAATTTTGGAAGGCCTTGAACTTTTCTGACTAGCACTGTCTGCAGTTTCTGGTGGAATTCCCATGGAAGGAAATAAATGTGTCCATATCCTTTGGTTTACTGGGGAGGAATTCGGGGCTGAATTTCCTTTGCATAAAGCTGTGCTCCCAATCCTCATGCCAAAACATCTCCTGCTAGAAAAAAGCTGTTCAAATTGTCTTTCAGTAATTTTGAATAATTCAGGCCTCCACATTCTGGACTCCAGAGCAATTTGAAGTTTGAAACTGGGACATTAAAGCTGCAGTAATATAAATGGAATGACACGGGTGCTTTCCAAGATCTGGAAGCCTGCTGCCCTCCAGGTCTCTAGCTTATTCAGGAAATGATCTTTTTTTATAATGTTGACATTCCCATATACAAATGAAAATCCATAGTGTTTCCCAGACCTGACACTGAAACTCACACAAAAGGGAGCAGTAGGCTCAAAATGAAATAAAGTTCTAAAGAAAACAAGAATAATAATCTTGAACTTCATTTATTGTGCTTCTTTAAATCTTTGTTTGGCAATGTTTCTGTGGAAAGACTGAGGTCTAATTTTTCACATATTTAACGCTTGGTTAAACACCATGTAAATCCAAGGCAGTGGCCAAATACACCTCATTAATGAAAACTTGAGACTACTGTCCTAATGAAGTTCAAGATTTTTCTATGCACTATCGTGGATTGATTCTTTAGAAGCTTTTTCTGTAAAGCATTTGTCCCAATTTCATGTGTCAAGATTAAATGAAATACATTTTATTGAATAACCAACTCTAGCTGTGATTTTTTATATCACTTGAAAATGTGTTTCTAATATTGCTGTTTTTAGGACAGCAGAGGGCAAATGCTTTTACAAAGTAAACCAAAAATATTGATACTGTAAAAGTGAATTCTTCTTGACACCTGTCAGTATTTGATCCTGTGGCTGACATATCCCTCCCTTTTTTTTACTTGCTTTGTGTACTAACTTTTGCCAGCATCTTGGACATATTCTGGCTTCATATCTGCTGCAAAGTGCTACAGGCCAAGTATCTTTTACCTCCCTCCTATCACCCCAGAGGTCAGAAGTTCATTTAGAGCATTGAAGCAGCCTGCTTCTGTAACAATTTGTGAAACAAGAGTATGTTAAAGAAAGCAGTGTTGATTTTATTAGAAGCTAGAGAGAAGAATTGAATGAAACTGAATTTGAACAGAAGAAACTTTCTTGTATCTGGCAGCTGCACAAAGTCTAGCTCATCAGGTTACAATCTCAGAGTTATTACTGATATATTCAAGCACACTAGAAAAATGTATCGGTGCTTATCTGACCTTTCTTCCCATAATATGGTTCACAGATCTGTTAAAACAGGAACTTCAGCCAGCAGCAGTTTCAGGGAAGAACAGTTCTGGCAGTCATGAGCAGCAGGGAAATACTTTACCTTTTGAAGCTCTCTTCAGCTGAGAAAACTCTCCCTTGTTAGGATAACTGAAATCCAGCTTTTTTCAGTGACAGGTTGTGTTAAATATATTTCAAGAACACAAAACCCAAGCAACTGTTTCACAGATTTCAGTTTGTGCTTAATTCCACACAGTGATGACAGTGTTTCCAAGCCCTTGTGTGAACATTCCAGCTTTTTGCTGTACGTGTTAGAGTATGTTGTCCTTATGAACTGATAAAAGGAAATCTTTAGCTCAGCCCACACACACACTTGCATTTCTCTTTATGGAAGCTCCACTGATCTGTCACTGGGGAAATACCTTACTCAAAGAAGAAAAATAGACTTACTCTCTCAATACTGTTATTCAGAATTAGGTATATTGTATTTAAATATGTCAAAGCTTGCTGCTGCCCATAAGGCAGGAAAATGCTCAGGCTGACGCTGGCTGATCAATACAGAATTTGATGTTGCTACATTGTAGTCTTTAATATAAAATGCAAGATACTCTGCCATCAGATTGTCATTGCTTTTGAAATTGGACTGTGATGCTTTACATTCCTTGAATTCCTTTAGTTAGTGACTGCAAGAAGAAAAATTGGTTGTCAGAACCAACAGTATAAAAGTTGGTCTCATTCTAGAAATCTGTCAACTTCAGGTTCAAAAGCCTTTAGAAAAAAGCAGACACACAGCAGCACAAATCATGGATGGCAAGTGCAAAGGCAGCCATTGCAGTGCTTCAGCATGCACAAGGCTCAAATCTGCTTGAAATTTTGCAGGACTGGAGTAAAGTTGGTGGCCTATGAAATTCTTTAATATTGCCACATGAATGAAACTGTTCAGGACACAGTAATCCACCTCTAACACAGGGATGTGTTCATGGGATGTGTTTGTGTTCATCTCATTAAATCAAACTGTCACATCTAGCACCACTCTCTTACTTACTGAAGGAGCTGTGCTGTCTTTCCAGTGCCTGGTCTCAGAATTGAATTGCAGCAATCTCTTCAAAGTATCTCATTTGCCACTTGTGCTGATCGTGAAAGCACACAATACCTAACCAGAACTGACAGGAGATGGCAGCCATGCAGAGAAGAGTGTGACATACACAGGGTTTTGAAAGAGGAATGGAGGGCCAGAAGAGACAGCGAGGAAGAGCAGGGAAGAGAAGGTATAACAGCCATAAGACACACCAAAAGAAAGGAGGAAAGCCATGGAAACAGTGATGTCAGGCAAGGAGTATGAAACTGAAAACAGAGAATAGAAATTATTCAGTCCGTTTAGGATAGGAAGGAGGGATTCAAAGACAGTAGAACATAGAAAACAGAAAAGACAAGGGAGTGAGAGGGCTATGGAAGGGGTGTTAGAAGTAGTGTAATAGAAAACCACTATAGAGGAAGTACAGACAACTACAAGAGATTAGAGTCTGAGGCAAACAGCAGTAAGAATGAGGAAGGGAGACTTTACTGGAGACTAGAATTAACTGTTGATGGAAAGAAAATAGAAACACAGAATGAGGAAGACATTTGGGCAATGATAAAGAGAACAGGGATGTGAAAGGATTGGGAGATAGGGAAGAAGAGTAGACAGGAGAGAATACTCTAAAGCAGATGAGGAGCAGAGACAAAAATAAAGAAAAAAAGCATTCAAACCCAAAACAAGCCAAGAAAAAACCCCAAACAACTTCCTTAAGACATCAAGGTAGGAGAAAGACATGAGGTTTTCTATTGTTGACATATTTTCTTTTGAAAAAGACTGTACTGTTTGCAAATTCCAGAAACAGAACAGTAACTATAGTTACCAGAGTGCATGCTGCTGCAAATATAATCCTCTTCTGGGTGTCCATATTAATTCCTGCAGAGATGATGTACAGCTGGGATGCACAGCTAAATCAAAGGATCAATATAAATGCACCCAAATGTATTAGAAAATTTGCGTTTATGCTCCTAATCAGGTTTACATTAGTACTGTAATTGTAGTGACTGACACTTGCTTTGTCTGAACCTTTTCCACAGTAAACTACTCTGGGAAACCATTCCCCAAACTTACCTGTTCACATACCTGTATTAGTTGGCATGTTCATGTGAGGCAACAGAGACATAAACACAACATAATCCCCTCTATGTAGTATAATCCTCAGTGTTACAGATGAAGAAATTTATTTAGAAGGGCATTCGGGGACAAAGGTATTTTGTTGTAGCCTAGAGATTTAGACAGATGTCTCTATTACTTCCAGTTATGATTTGACCATCCATTGGATTCATTGCCCCAGGAAAGTTACTTTCCATTTCAGGTTAGCCAGTATAGTTTGATTTCTACATATTTCATAGGAATGAAAAAACTTTCCTAAATAGTAGCTTTATCCTGGAACAAGATGAGAAAATGCAACTTTTAAGTTAAGTAAGAGCAGTGTTACTACAAAGGGAATGTTACTACAAAGAGCTCTCTAACATTTCAGTACATTCACAGTCTATTCAAATCTTTCAAGCTCTCTACATTGACTTTAACAGGCAATGAATTAGACTGAGAGTTAAAGCCTGACTGAAGTGTCCAGTTAGAAAAATATGATGCTATCTGTGAACCACTGCATTCAGAACATTGCGATCAGGCCACAAAAAAATGTGGCTTGAAACAGGTGCCAGACATTTTTGTAGAAAATTGGTGCAATTTCAGATGAGTTTAATGGAGCAACCATTTCATGAAGCAGCTCACCAGCTGCTCACATTCCTATTTCACTCATCTTAACAAAATTGTTCAAATCTTCAGAGTTTTCTACTAATCATATACAGAACCACACTTACAAATGGTCATGCTTTGTATTTAATCCATTTTTTCTTCAGCTGTGCAAACACGTGATACTCACTGCAGGATACTTACAATGTAGAAAGCCACAAAATGGGCAGCAAAATTCCAAATGTGGTAATATTACCTACTAAAAGTAAGCTGCAAAATGAGAAATGGAAGAAAATTACTATAAACTGAGTGTAAGTATTCTAACTATAAATGGAATTAGAGGGAAAACAGGCTCAAATTTTTCCTTCCTCTCCTTAAGAAGCTTCACTGAGCTCAGTGGGGTAACTCAAGGTAGAGTTCTTAACTGAAGAATCATGTCTTATTGTTATACATTCTTTCTCAGCATGGAACCCATTTATTTTTTCCCACTAGACTGTTTAGTAAACCACAATTATTCAGTTAGCGATCAAACCTTAATTAGATTACTTACATTCCAGAACAACCCCAGTCACTTGTGTGAACTACATGAACTTCTAATAATTTAGAAGGAAATCACAGGCACTGAAACCAGCTCCCTCTCTCGTGGATGGGAGAGCAGCTGCCTGCAAGATCATGGTCGTGCCAAGGATGCTTTATGCTCTGCAGATGGTTTCCTTCCGCCTCGAGTTTGAAGATAGGGATGTGCTGAACAAGCCTTTTGTAACATTCCTGCTGAAAAGTTAATAGCCAGCAACTAAATCTGAACAAAAAATCAGCAGTGGAATATTCCTCTGAAATATGAAAATCTATTGATGGCCTTTTAGCAATAGCGACTAATTTGGTATTTCCTAAACAAGGACTTGATTAATGATTCTTGGAAGGGATAATGTTTTTAAACGTTAGAACTGGAATGGAATTAAATCACTGCTGATTGTAGTGCATGCCTACTCACACCAGTTATCATCCTCTGCCTGTCTGAAGATTAATATTCTGTATATGTACTGTGAGGGGAGAAAGAAGGAGCAAATTCCTTTCCAGCATTTTTTCAGTTTAGTAAGATAATTTTTTTTCCCCGGTAAAAAAATTTGATTCCCAGCATTTTAAACGAAGCAGCTCCAGAAAAGTAAGTTGAAAAAGCACAGTTCACAATGAGTAGCACCTTTAGTCACAAAGATGGGAGCAGTGAAAGCCTGATCATGTGCAGCAGAAATTTTATGCAGTGCCTGATGAGCAGGACTGCACTCTGTTGTGGAGGTGTCACACTGCACATCACTGCAGCAAGCTTGGTGTGCACTCCATGGAGCTGGAATCTTCAGGGGTGGTGTATGAGACTAATGAAGAGGCCTGACAACAGGACGACCTTTCCCTGAGGAACTGAAAATACTCACCTCCTGAAGGCAGAAGCTGAATTTTAGCAGCTGTTTGTCCAGGTTAATTTTTGTCTTCTTTTCTGCTGGCCATTTACAAATAAGTGACATAGGGTAGCATCAGTGCTACCAATGGCTTCAAAATTAAATAGGCTTAGTTTTTGGGTTTTTTTTAGCAATGAGAAATATACCACAATCATGAAATGCTGTTGCAGATCTTGCCAGCAGAAACAGGAAAAGAAATATCTTTAACATTCTGATTAAACAGCAGCCTCTGTAACCTTAATTTGTGCTTTAAATCACCTTTGGCTTCAAACAAATAGGTGGCATGAATGAAAGGCACTGGACAGCTAGTAGGGAGAGAGGCACAATGGAGTGTGAGGGGACTGCTGTTTATGAAAGTTACTCCACACCACTCTCATTTGTCAACTTACAAAGAGCCTGCAAACTCCAAACCTTGAAGTCCTGCTGTTAGTACTGTATTTTACACATTCAAGTTGCATCCTGATGGGTGTTCTTAGCGAGTATAGGTCTACACATTGCTCCTCTGCAATGTGTAGACCTATCTATTTTGGCACTAAATAGATTCAATCCATATATAAACAGATACAGATGGCAGGATTTCAATTCTTTGTTTGCTTTGCTGGTCTTTTCCAGAATTTTGTGGATATCCATGTCTTAAAAATTACCCATCCAATATTATTTCTGATGAGGGCATTGCCTCTGACATTACCTGTGTACTGCAAGCTTTCATCAAACTGCCAGAATTACTTCACTCTTCATTTGAGCCTTTTTCCACTCCACTTAGGCAATTTAAGCACATCTGCATTCTCATCTGTGTATATGCATGCTGATTTCTTTCATTAATTCTAGCCATAAAGAATATATTTTGGCCTAGCTTTCAAAAAAATCTCTTTTCCACCAGACCTTAGGGCAACTTCAGTTGTAGATAGAAACTGACTGGTGATTTTTTTTTTTTTTAATTAAAGCATAATAAAATGCTAAAATTGTAAAATATTTTAGGTAGCATCTTAACATTTATATGTCCTATAATCTTACTAAGTCTATAAAACCTAGCACCTACTAAGTCTTATGTCATTGATTTTATTCAGTAACTGTCATATACATTCCCTTGAGATAACCATGTACTTCATCTCAGGTAAGAAAGAGGTTCTGCTTTTGAAATTTAACAATATGCAAAGCAATGCTGTGTCACAGTATCTGAAAGAATGCATGGAAATCTCTCCCCTTCTCCATGCCATAATATAGGATCTCCTCTCATGTTCCCAAGGTCATAAGAAGGGCTTTTGCTAATAGCCCACAAAAGCAAAAGGGAAATGAGAAGCATCATCCCAAATCTGTAAACAAGAACCTAACGTATTTTAAATGTATTTTACTGAGCAGGCCTCCAAGATGGACATAAATTTTAATTTTTCTTATTAGTTGTCATCTAAGGCTGTTGATCCCCCTAGGAGTCTAACTCTTAACAACTGAGTAGCACCTGCTTCTTTGATAGCACCACGTCTTGACTAAAGTGAAATCTTGCTTCTGTTTGTTTTAAAAGCATTCTGGCTTTATACCTGTGGATGGCTCTTTCAAGGAAGCTGTGAGATGTGGTCACTCTTTTCAGGGCATTAATGAACTGCATGCCCTGGGCTTTGTAGGCAATTTTTCATGTAGATCTCTCAGTTTTCTATTTCCCAAACCATAAAGAAACACCTGGAGAAGGCAGCAATGGGGGTTGCCCCAGATTTACACCATTTAAAGAAGCTTAGCTTGCTTCTGGCTTTATTCTAGACTAAGTTTCCCCATATGTAGGAAAGCACATATGGGGAGGTTCCTAATAAGTTGCACACTTCAGATGGCAAAGTAAAAACATCTTTTTTCTTATTTACAATTTATGTTTGTGTCTCATTGGCAAAATCACATCTTTAAATGTTATGCAATGACATATTTCTAGTGTTTGTACTGCTGAATGCTGGATAGAACACTCACCAAATCAGTCATCTATACAGATCCTTGGCAATCACTGAAAATCAGAATAGAACCCCCAGAGGGTGAACATGCTTCAATTTAGATTAATATTTCATACTAAGAACATTCTTGTTCTATTTTGGTTTTCAGGATGCCAAAGAACATGTTCTGGGCATGATTTGTGCTGAAAACCAGAGAAAATTCCACTTTTTCCTATGCCATAAAACTGCTAATCATTTATAGATAAGATCATTAGAGCAAGCTCAAGTTAGAATGCAGGATGTAAATCTTTGTGACATAAGACAGCCATTTATGACAATGTGTATTAAAACTCTGTAATAAATAACACAATCAAATCTAGCAGTGTGTCCTCATTTTCCTTAAGTTTTGCTCTTAAAAAAGGCCAGTGAAAAGTTAATTAGAAGTCTGTTATATATAAGACATCAAACTACTTTCCAAACAATGCTTATCACACAAGAAATATTCCATAAAGATGATTTTATGATAATTATGTAAAAGTCAACTTGTTCAGAGCTCCTGGCAATTATCACTCCCAATCTGTGGAACAACAAAAATGACTGAACAGCTAGAGAAGCTTTGATATAAAAATCTTAGCAACTTTTGCCCAAGTGATCCATATCTGCATGCATTCAGATGCACAAGTACGGGCAAGAAGGAGAGATGTCCAGTATTTGTGAGTTTGGCCTGTGTCGGAGACAGAAATCTCCTTGTGAGAAATTTATTGTGAGTACCAGCCTAAATTTTGCAAGTGACAAATTAGCTGAGTTCAAGGCACTAAGAAGAGTTTGGTTTTCAGCTCCAAGTTCAGTTTGCAAATTAAGTTATCAGAGACATCTCTTCAAAGTGCAGACATCTAAAATACATCTAAATCGGGTGTTATAAAATGAAGTATGTGACTGAAAGTTCTGTTGCATAAAGACCAGGTTTTTGACATGGAGTAGAAGACAAGTTGTACATTGCTACACTTTGATACCATAGAGAATTTTAAAAATACCATTTAATTTTATGAATGGAAACCAAATTTTCATCCAAAATCCAGCTAAAAGGAAAATCTAACTGTAAAAAGTCTTCTACCAGAAGTTCTTGCTTCATTCAAAACTGTTCTTAAAAATAAAAAGGGTTCTCCAGAAGATCTCTAGATTAAAAAAAAAAAGTAGTTTCAAGCAATTAGTAAATACACAATTGTCTTTTCTGTTATGTCTTTATACACTTTCTTTCCATTAAACAAAATTTATTCCGTGCTCTTATTTCCATTCAGCAGCCAAAATCAAAACATAATGAGAGCATACAAATCAAATAATATATAGCAAGTTTCCATTCTTTGGTGAGAAGAAGCCAGACTATTCTCTAGTCTACAATATTCCTGACAGCATGTGGTGTGAAGGCCCAGCCCTATCTGCTGCTGCAAAGTAAAATGCTATTAAGCAAAGTTTTGAACAAAGAGAAACATTCAGTGTCCTTCTCCAAATACAGTAGAATTAGTGTAGCAGTCAAAGTAAATTTTCACATGGTCCCTGTGTAAAAATCGTGTGCGTTCTGGAGGATTAAAGCCAAATTCTGATCTCACTGATGTCAGATGAGATACCCCAGTGATGAATGTGGTTCTTGGCTTCCCAAGCAGCCGTCAGACTCAATGTGTTTCTAATAAGATGGAGACTCAGTAGGGGCCAGGTGCTCTATTAGTTTAAATTGTTAGAGAAGCAGGAGTTGTGTAGAAGGTTAGTAGATGGAAAATGTTTTATGCCTCCCCTAAATGCCTACTCCAGGCCCAGAAACTCAGTTGCTGCAGCCCAGCATTTGTACTGGCTGAGCTTCTGACTGAGGCTTAAGTTATTAGCCTTCTATGTAATAGCAATAAAGCAAACACTTGATGTTGTATATTTGCAAGAGAGCTCGGTTTCAGATGTTTAACATCTCACTTATTTTGGTTTGGGGCAGAATTCTACCTGCTTCCCATCTAAGTAACTATTTTCTTTGTATTTTCAAAAGTACTCCTGTACCTGTTATTTAAATAAATCTTTAGTTCAAAGGTAGCTGATATTCATTAAATGTAGTACTGAGTGGCATACTTAGTGCAAGTCTAGCACAAAAACTGTGACTGGGTAATAATGCTGTAATAGAAAATCTGAAGTAGAAAATGTTGTGTTACAAGGCAAGAATTAAATGAAGCTTCACAAAGCCAGGTCTGAGTAATTTCAGGCCATGGAGCTGTGAAGAGGCTGCCAAGCAGTGAGGTGATCTGCTGTTGTATTGATGGCTATCCTGACTGAGACATGCTGGTCACAACTTGCAGTCCTTCCACGAGCACTTCTGGCAGCAGGGCAGCACCCCCAGCACCAGTGTTGGGCTGTCTGCTCTTTTTCCAAACTAGAGAAGGCACTGAGCAATATGTGAACTTCAGGAGCAGGCACAGCAGAGTGGGGGTGCTCTGCCTGGGCAGCACCTGCAGCAGTGCTCAGCACCCCCACTCCCTCAGCTGTCACCCCCAGGCTGTGCATGCAAGGGACACTGTGGCCCTGTGCTGTTCCTCTGGGCATCCTGCACATTTTCAGGGACCCAGAAGAAAGTGGCTCAGGAGAAAGCTGCAAGGATACCCTGAGGCAACACAAAGGAAGAATATCTCAGTTACCAGTCAAGTCCCTTTTTCTTTGAAAGCTTATACACATATTCACACAGTATGTGACTGCAGGCAGCACCTCCAGCATACTGCTGTGTAGCTGGAGAACTGCCCTGCAGCCCTTTAAATGAATAAAGACAGAAGGACTCTTTTTCATCACAGAGCAGTTTTGTGCCTAGAAGTATCTGTATTTGTATAGTGCTTTTACAGAGAGGGTGAATGAAGTCCAGATGGCAGCTTTGCAATTTGCAGAGATGAAAACACCCTACAGAGAGGTCACTAGCACCATCTGAGCTGAAATGGAGCTTCAGAGCATACTGTGCTGCCTTGCCTTACTGATGCTTAACAGGTTTTAGCATCATCTGTAACCCACTAAGACAATCTCTGTCCAGAGATAACTGACCCTTTATTAGCCTTGAAACACAAATTTCAAAAGACAGGAAGAATTCTGTGGTTTTCATCCTTTCCAGATCATTTAAAAAATACATGGATTATATAGAACATGAAAGAGTACTTTAGGCAGGAAAAATTCATGGAATAATTTTGCAACTAGAATGGAAACTGGACTTCTTCTCAGCAAGACACCAAGGAGAAGTCTTGAGATTTTCAGGAAAAAAGGGGCTATTTTTATTGGAGGGAAAGCTCAATGCTAACCTGTCAGGGACAGATTCAGCTCCTCCAAGGAGGACTGTTATCTGGCAGAGTCCTTCACTAACCCATCAGGGAATTCTGCTGCAGTGGAGCAAGATGGGCCAGAGCAGATTCTTACTGTGAGAACTGCTTTACTTACTGCAAAGATCCACTGACTACTCCTTGCCTGGCTCATTGCTCTGCTAGTCAGCCCCAGTAAAACACAGGCTGGGTTGTTTCATGGCAAAATCATACCCAACAGAACAGGAGATCAAATTTCTTTGTAGGAATATTTAAATACAAGCCTTTCAAACACTGTCAGCACTTGCCATATGAGGGGCTCATGTGCTCTGCACGTGAGAACTAACTAACCTCAGTCCCATCACAAGAGGTGCTGCTGCTCAGGAGGGCAGGCCCTGGACCTGAAATGAGAATGTCTGGTAGCAAGAACAGGACCAGGATAAGCCACACCTGTAATAAGAGAGGACAAGGAGTGTGAATGTTCTGACTACAACTTTGGAATCAGTGCAGCAGCCCTGCTCCTGCAGCGGGGGGAACATACTGTGTGTCTGGGCCTCACATTGTGCAGGGAAAACCAGACAATTACTTGAAAAAGAGAAGGAAAATATCAATCTCACTTGCACAACAAATTACCAGAGTCCATTAACACATTCATTGCCTTTCTTTTGTAGTCTACTTATATTTTTGTGTGTTTTTACTTAAAAGTAACTACTTTATACAGTTATAGAACAAATACCTCTGTATAAGGAAGGAGAAATTAGTTCCCTTCCAAAACTGTTACTTCTTATACCATAAAGTAAAAAGATGGGGAAAAGCAGAAGGCTCTCTGTCTATCTACGTCTATATAATCTATATATCTTTTGAAGGCTTAGTAATCGTTTCCAGTCCTTGAGTGCTAACTCTAAAAGCATGTAAACATAGACATTTATTTTGCAGCTGCTTTATCAATATCCCAAATCCCAGTTCAATATACACATTATACGACTGTTTTCTTCCCTTTGCTGCTGAACACAGACAAAGGAGGAAATAATTGCATTTTTTTCACAGGATGCACATCTTGAAAATCCTAGGAACTAACAGGCTATACATTGAACTAACTTCATACCCCCTTTTTAAACTGAAAAATATAAAATTAGTTCCTTGCTCATGATGATGTCTTTTCTGAATGAACCAATTTTTAGATAGAACTCACACAGGGTATTCATAAAATTAAACAAAGAAATTCAAATTGCTTTATTTCTGTATGTCAAGGGGCTCATTAGAGGCAGGGAAAATAAAAAATCAGAAGAAGCAGAATAAAAATGAAGAGATCATTAATTAATCTTAGTAAAATTCTGTTTGCTTTGGGAACAGAATTCCTATTACAATATCTTAGAAATGTGTTTAACTGTTTTTTTTATTACATGTGTATGTGAACATTATTATACATTGCTGTACTCTTTGCAGTTTGTCTAATCTCTTACTTGAATATAAATGCTAATTAATTTTAATTATTTGAAAACAAGTTAAAATATTATTATTTCATTATTTTATACAACTATTAAAATGGGTTCGTTTTCAATAAAGCTTGGTACTCTGGGAAATGGTAAGTGTAATTGTTTGGTCTTTGGAACCAAGCATCTGAAAATTACAAAAAAAAGGGTAAAACCTTGTGAGCTACACTCTTTTTAACTTTCACTGAAAGGCATTATATAGAATAGTATATTTTCTCTCTGGAAAAGGTTAGCTCAATTACAGCTTGGGAGGAAGTAAAACCTAAATCGGAAGGAAAACATCTACACAGGTAAGTCGTTTTACTCACTGTGATTTTCACACGTTATGAAATGGGACAAATTTGCTTACCCTTCCTGGAGGAACTGGTATGTAGTAAGACAAGCCAATATCATTTCAATCACCTAATATAATAACATGTATCATATCGTATCATATCATACCGTATCATATATCATATCATATCATAATCCAAGAAATTACTCTTCTAGAAAGCACCAGCCTGAATGGTATTGCAGAGCTTAGGGTGGCAAGAATTTCAGAAGTAGTTGAGGTTGAAAAACAAGTGCATCTGGAGATGTTTAAGGGCAAGGTCAGCTATAGGTTTCCAGATGGCTGGGGAAAAAAAATAATAGAAGAAGAAGAACTAGCGTTTTTATAAGAGGCATCAAATAAACTAATCAATCGCAAACCTTGTTCAAGTTTAGGTTGGAGAAGATGTTTAGTTCAGGGCTGATTTTCCCTTTATTGACATTATTAAGCTGCAAACTTCAGGATTTACTCTTGGGCTTTCTCAAAATCATAGAAACTACTGTAAGTGAAGATCACACACCTACTCTTTGTTGGTGAAAAACAATTGTCCATTTGTCCAGCTGATGTGAATAAGGTCAAGGGAGTTCAGCACCTCCTTTAGAAAAGCACACTCAATAGTCATCACATTTTTCTACAACAGGTGCTGAACTCATCTAACCTTGGTCATGTCAGAAAGACAACTGTTTTCAGCCCTATCTGATGGAGAAGTAAGCTCTGGTATGGTTATTAGCAGTATTTGTACTCTGGTTACATCTTTGCATTCTTTTGGAAATGAACAGTTAATGGATTTGGGGAGGCAACTGAAATATCTTCAAAGGGATTTCTTTTGGACTAAACCTTCTGTGTCACTTCAGGAGGGGTGAATGAGGCTGATAGGTGTCTGTACACACACTTGTGGAAAAGGATTCCTGGAACTATTATAGCAGCTGGGCTGTCATATGGAGTAATGAAAGATGCATCTCAGTTTTGTAGCATGATTCTCTAACCCACAGTGGCACAGCACTGTAAATTGCCTACTCCCAAAAGACAAAAATTGTTGCAAATAAGATCATTAAATTACAGGTAAGTATTGTTACAACCAAATAGCTCATGTACAACTTCATAAAGACTTCAGCCGGTGCTCTTAAATTTCCAGATATATTTACTTTACTCCTCTAAAGCACATTAAAGAAAAAGTGTTCTTGTTATCTGGGACTATTTGTAGTCTTTAGCAGCTCACTGTCCTGGGTTAGCCATATGGCCTGTTTGTATCCCCAATTGTCCCCTGGCTTATGCTGGACATTAAGTTCTGCAGCTTTAAGTTGGCCTAAGGAAGACAGTGAAAGTGAAGGTGGAGGAAGAGGCGGAGCGGCAGCAGGAAGCAGGAAGAGAAGAGCAGAGGAGGGAGCGCGTGGCTCCAGCGCGGCCGGAACTCGCAGCTCCCCGGGATCATCGCCCCCCGTCCCGCAGATTACTACGAACCAAGGTCAAGAGAGCGGAGAGGCTGCATTCCAGCAGACAGCGTTATCTCTTTTTTTTCTTTTTTTTTTTCCCTCTTCTTGGGACTGGCTGGCATCGCGTGAGCCCAGGACACCAGGGAACGCCCGGGGGGCCCCTCCCCCACCCTCGCCGACTGCTACAGCCGGGCCCGGCAATCGTCCCCCCACTGGAGAACTGAACCGGACTCAGACGGACTCTGAATCTACCATCTCTTCAGAGGAAGGAGAGGTTTCATTGTTTTCATATTATCCAATTTTTTCCCTATACTTGTAAATATTCTATGTGTTAAATAAATAGTTTTTTCCACTTTTCTCTAAGGAAATTCTTCCCGGACCGGTAGGGGGAGGGGCGATTGGAATCGGCTCTTCCTAGAGGAGACCTCCCAGAGGTTTCCTCCTAAATATTTGCCCTAAACCAGGACACTCACTTAACACATCATAATATCTGTCACAGACTTTCCTAAAACACCAGGGAAAATGCATACCTCAGGAGAGGAATAAATCTCTCAAAAGGTATTAGTGTAATTAAGTAGGTCACTCTGTAAGGGTGAAGTGCTTGTTGCAATTGGTGGATATTAGTCCTGCTTCAGCAGAGTGCTTAAGCAAGGTCCACTAAAATTTGTAGGCAAATATATGTGCAGTATATGCAAGTTCTTTTCTTAGACATGGTCCTACATAGCTGAGACATGGCCATTGTGCTGGTTCTGGGGGATTTTGCCTTTTTCTTCCTGGTGGAAAGCCAGCCTTACAGCACATTTTAGAGACAGATGTCCAAACATAAATTACACCCGTGTGTTTCAAGTTTATTGCTATCCTGAGCCGCCTCGCTAAAAATACTGTCCCAAATAGAAATGCTTGAGAGTGGAGTTCAAACCCTTGTGTATCCTGTGACAAATCTGCAAGAGAGCCGAGCAGTGAGTTTAATATTTGCAAACCTGCGAGTGCTCACAGAGAATCACAGAGAAGGGCTGAATTTGGAGGGGCCTCTGACAGCTGTTTGATCCAACCCTCCCTGCTCAGAACAGGCTCAACTAAAGCAGGTTGCTCAGGGCCATGTCCCAGGGGGTTATCAGTTATCTCCAAGGATACAGACTTGACAACCTGTTCCTATGTTACACCAGCCTTACAGGGAAAAAGTGCTTTTTCTTATGTTTGAATAGAATTTCCTGTATTTAAATACATGTCCTCTTGTCCTTTCACTGGACACCACTGAGAATCCTGGCTCTCTCTGCTCTCTGCCATCGTATAGTTACACACATTGAGAGGATCCCTCTGAGCCATCTCTTCTCCAGGATGAGCAATCCCAACTTCTCAACCTCTCCCCCTATGTCACAGTTAGGAAATGGGATTAGGCTCTTGCTGTCCTGTACAAGGCTGGCACTGTTTGCCCGAGGGGCCTTGCCCTGGAAGCATCTGTACTGCTGGGAAAGGTTTCACTGAAGCTTCTGGCCTGCAGAGACAGCACCTAAGGGGAAACAGGCAATTTTTTCCAGGGAATGCTAATTTAGAGTATGGCCTAAATCATCCTGGAAGATGGATTCTAGGAGTGGCCACCTAAGGCAGAATGTATGATCTGGCCTTTCTGGTATAATCTTACTGTGGTGGTTTTTTTCAATGAAAGACAAACTCCATGAAGATGATGAACGAGTAATTGCCACACTGCAGGAGAGCACAGGAAGAAAAAATTGTCTTTCACATCCTTCACTGAAGACTGAAAAATTCCTTGCAAAGTCTGTTTCTGAAGCATTTCATTTCGGTACAAGCTTTGGAAGCAAAGAATGGATAAAGGGAAACAAGGTTCATGGAGCACAGAAATCAGTGACCCCCAAAACAACTGGCTTGTGTACTGCTCTTTTAGCTCCTAGATTCAAGAGTTCAAAGGGTATTTGCTACTCAGACTCTGGCAGCCCTCTGCATGATTCTTACAGACTCTAACATGTCTCCTCTCTCTGACATTGCTTGGTCAGGTCTTCCCTGGCCTGTTACAAATCTTATTTAGCTAGTTTTTTGTTGCTAAATCTGTCTTATATAGAGAAATTTTGAAAACAATGATGTAATCTGGCTTTGTGAGTACAGCTGAAATTAATTTGCCTGCCTGATATTACACTGCAATGTTTAAATTCACGCTGGGATGTAAAGTATGCTTCCTTTACCTTTCTCTTTTCTGGATCTGCACAGACATGGCAGGGGAATTGATGTTTCTGATGTCCCTGTAGATAAAAGTAGCCTGACATAAAAGATGGATCCCAAAGGACTGAACAAATAAAGTGAATAGTCAGAGGAGCTGACAGACCAGCTGTCACTGCATACAGAATCCAGTGAAGGAGAAGGTATGTGGTGAACTCTTCACTGGGCTGCAAAATTCTCATAGCTGTTCAGGCAAGGAAATTCTTTCCCTTCTTTTTTTGATCCTAAAGATTAAATCATAACCACCCAAAAGCAAGCATTTTACAATTTAGTCCTTCTAGAAATGGCTGGAGAAGATTTTTAGTCACGCAAGATGTACATACAATCATACAGACAATCCCTGCTAAGCATGCAGGAGTTTCAACCTCCTGCTTTCCAGCACCTAAGAGCCTGTTCAGGTAGGAGAATAGATATTCCTGTGTTGAGTTGCCTCTTTGCAGGGCTTTTGCAAGGGCTTTGGGTGCTGGAGGTGCTCATGCAGTTGCATGGTGCAGTCGCAGTTGAGGGAAGTGCTTTTTGGTAGGCCTGTTTTCCAGAAAGATCTCGTGAACCTGATTGAGTGGACAAAAAACGATCGAATTAATGTCAGTGTGAAAAATGTGAAGTAATTAATCTTGAGGAAAAAATGCCTAAAGTGTGCTTATGGGATTCTGAACCTGTAATTGGCAGTTATACCTCAGGGAAGGGAGCTAGAAATCATCACCAGTTCTCTGAAGTTATTAACTTAAGACACAGTAGTGGCCAAGAGGGGAAAAAAAATATCAAAATTCATCAGAAAGGGCATCAAGAACATACAGAAAACATCATTTTGCTGCAGTAAAAAAATCTCCCACATCTTGGGCACTGTCTGAAGTTTGATCCTCACATCACAAGGACTCATAGTGGAGTTAGAAAAGGTATAGAGAAAAGCAGGGCAAGTGATTAAGGATGTAAAATAATTATATTAAGAGACTTAAAAGACTAAATTCTAAAATTTGAGTGGAGAATACTCAGTGGGAAATGTGAAGGCAATGAATGAAGTAAATGCAGAGCTGCTAACTCACCAAACTCTTCATCATCCCGAAATTCGTTGCCTCAAATTTTGGAGACAATTTCAGCAGAGGATACAAGGAACTAGGAACTCCTGGAAAACCAGTCTACTACAATATTGAAGAAAATTAACAGGAACTCCTTAATCAGTGACTCTGGACATGAGCGGATTAGTAGGGAGAGGCCAAGAGCATGTACTCCCTCTGAATAGCATCTCCTAAGCAGTGATGGAGGCTGAATGCTGGTCCTTCTTACATTCTTATTTTCTGAGCCCTACTGACATGTAATTTGCATCTGCTCCAGAGCATCCTAGTCTCCTCCCATTTCCCCAGCCTCACGTACAAGAGCCAACTGGCTGCAGGTTACAGAGCAGCAGATAGACCAAGCCAATACTTCTGGTGTGGGGAAAGACAGAATGGTTGAGAGACTGCAACAATATGCAGGAAGTACAGGAGAATCTTAGGCAACTTCTGGAGAGTGAGAGTTGTAGTCAAATGATTAAATCATCTGCTCCATATCATGCCTGGCTGTTTAAGGACTCCTGTCAGAGGAAAACATTGAGAACATCAGGCTGATAGGCAGTAATAACAAAAAAATACAAATTATTCCTTCTGATTCCTTTTGTTCTCTTTTTGGCTCCTGCAACAGGAACTGTTGAGAGTAGGATTATGAGAGGCCATGAACAAGCTTAAAAACTGTGCCCTACTTAACCATCTCTGATTTTGTATGTGGGAAGGAAGTGGCCTAAATCTGACCCATCTAATATATATATAATATATTCCATGGCATGTAATGTTTTGACAGCTTAAGTAGATATACGAGCACTGAATTGGTAACTCATTCAAATAAAAATGGTATGCCTCCTATCTTAGTATTGCAAGTTCTGGTTTTATTCAGATAATTGTGTTTATTTTTTCTTTTCCAACGAGATAATTGTGCATATTACTTCAGTCTCTGGTATGTGTTAGGCTTGTCTAGATTTTTTCTAATGCACTCTCATGAAATTTTAGATACAGATATCATCTGTGTAGGTAATGAGGAATGTAGGTGCTGGACAGAAGCAGGAGATTAAAAATCTACTTTTCCTGCCTCACAAACACATTGTTCATGTCAGAATTTTTTCTCCCCAAGTATAATACTGTGGACTGTGTGAACACATCTTAAATGGGCTGATCTTCATAATGTGTTTGCTAAAAACATTTCATTTTATACATCAGGAGTTAAGCCACTGAGAAATTTGTGTTTTGTCAGGACAAGTCAGCAGCAGAGAGAGAAGAAATGGTTGTGGAGTGCCTTAACCTCAAAGCTGCTACAAATCAGTGGAACTGATGGGCCATGGAGCTGCTCATTTGGTGAGTTTGACACAACTGCAGGGCACCTCTAGGGGCACAGTGTCAAGGAGAAAGATGAGCTTTACCTGCAATGTCTAATTTTCCCTAATAATGATAAAATTCAGATCATTTCTTTCCAAGTATTTAAAGCCCTTCAGCATGCCTCTTACACAAGTAAATGGTATACCAGGAATTATATCACTGGGAACCTCCACAAGGAGAGAGGCTAAGTCTCCAAGTGGATCCCTGAATCTTGGACCTTGTCATTTATTTTACTCACACGAAAATTTATGAATTAATTTTTTCTTTGGTGCTCCCCTCCTCTTCCCTTCTTCTCTTCTTGCATTTCTTTCCTCAACACTGTTTTTTCTTTGCCCAGTAAATGTCTGGTTGCTCTTGACGGCTCAGCATCTAAGTCTTAAATTTTGCATCCCTGCTAAGTCTTTTCTGATTTCTGAACCCCCACTTCTGTTCTGGCTGGCTGGAAACCTGTATTAACACTCAAGAACACTATTCTACACTACACAGAAAGAGAAGAAAGGGGACAGGGATGTCATGGCCCTGGGGGTGTCTGGGTGGCAAAGCTGTGGCCTTCCGAGAGCATCTCCACAGCCTGGGGCAGCAGGACCATGCAGGAGCTCACACTCACAGTGCCCAGCACAAACACGGGCAGGGGGGAGGAGTAATCACAGTGGCACAAGGAGCACACGGGGGGCTCTGTGCAGGTTCCAGGTGTTGGATTTACTCCATTGCCAAGAGGCTCCAATGACAAAGAGCCGCACAAACTGGATCCCAGCTCTTAAATACTGAAGGAGGGGTGGGGTTTACAACAGCCAATAGGGAGAGGGCTGGGGCGGTACAATGCTGATGGATGGGTTGGGGAACCAATGAGAAGGGGAAGGAGGCGGGACCAAGGAGAAGGGGCCAATGGGGCATCGAACTGGGGAGAACATTCCAGAGAAATTCCATATAAGGACAAAAGGGGAGGGAAGGCCCAACTGGGAGAATGGAATTAAAATAAATGTATATAAGGCCTTGGGGTGGCTTGGGAACCTTGGGTCACCCACATTGCAGAGGATAACACAGTCCTAGCGACTGTGTTACCAGTAGGCCCTTCCAGAATCTTGGTCAGCAGACACACTGGCATCCACATAGGGATTGTATCCTGATCATGCTTTAATAATGTAGAAGTCTGACAGGTAAATAATTGCTGCCATTGACCACAGTGAAGTAACAGCTTGGAAATAGTGTGTCCCACATTCCCACATCTTATCCTCATTGTGAACTGTGAACAGATGTGCTTGCAAGTACTCTATTCTCATGCCAATCCATGTTCTGCAACAATGCTGTAGTGTCTAATTATTTATGAAAAGAAATTTCTACCTGAAAAATGTTACATGTATCACTGCATAAATAATACCTTTCCCTCTTAAAGTAACATCAGGAGTACAGGTCAACAATTTACTGTGGAAGTTACTGTTACCTTTGTCAGTGGCTGTCTTGTTGGGCAGGTAAGAAGATAAAAGATGTGGACATGATTTTTTCAGTACTTAATCCCAAAACTTGGGTAGGTGCTGTAAGGAATCTCTGTCTAGATTTAGTCTTTGTCTGCCCTTTCCTCATTGGTCTCATTTTGTTGTTTTATCCTACCTTTTACCTTCATTTTCTTCTTTTTTTGCCATCTTAATTACCTCTCTTCCAAGAATTTGATAGGCATTGCTATGGAGCTCTTCTGAGAGGACTGGGAAGTCAAGATGAGATTTGAGAGACATTGTGCAACAGACGTAAAACAGAGCTATGGAAGCCACTAAAGGTTTCCCTGCACTCACTTGGTTTCAGCCTTGAAAGCTCAGTTAAGACAGTTGTTCCTTTGGATTTCTTGAACTCAAAGCAGTACCAAAAAATTCTTAAATGAAAAAAAAAGAAAAAAAAAAGAAAAAGAAAAATTATTCTTATAAAACAGATGTTTGCATAGGTTTCTGGAAAAAACCTGATCTTGCCATTTCCCAAACCCATGAGAAGAAGAATGGCTGAAGGAACCTTGTTCATTCAGAGTGTAATTATGAGTGCAATTTCATATTGATTGATGGCTGAGGGTAGGGTTATGTGTGTCAGTTTCTCCCATTTAATGACTTATGGTAGAGCTTTCCATTGCCCTTAATTTTGCCCCCTATCATGAGAAAA
Organism: Petroica traversi; assembly: GCA_025920805.1. Lineage (NCBI taxonomy): Eukaryota > Metazoa > Chordata > Aves > Passeriformes > Petroicidae > Petroica > Petroica traversi. The sequence continues at coordinate 2,106,919 of JAHLSL010000012.1, forward strand.
TAATACATCTTATAATAAGATGAGTTGAGTTACTTTGGAATAAATCTGTCCTTTCAGCCCTTAGGCAGGTTAGCATATCTTGTAATCTGGAGTTCTGAGGGCTCAAAAAGGTCACTTTATTTTGCAAGCAATCAAATCCTTGACTGCATATTTGGACACAGTATCAACACAAACATTGAGTTGAGCAGTTCAAAGATAACAAATTAAGAGATGCAGTTGCTCAAATTCTTTTTTCTATCAACACAAAATTAAAAAGTCCAGTGGGGAGTATATTGTACATGCACATAGTTGTAGCAAAGAGCTGAAGCATAATAATTAATTACTCATGTATTTGTCATTGTATGCCCTTACTGCAGACTCCTGAAGTCTTTGATTAGGAAAGCCTGGAACCAAAGACAAGAAAACACAAAAATAACTGGAAAATTCCCTGTGATATGATGCAAGACTGAAAAGTAAAAATTGTAACTCGAGGTAGAGAACATTCCATTCTCTCAGAGGATCTCTGAAGGAATGGATGAGGAACAACAATTAAATACTGAAGTCTGCTTCATTATACACTCTCTGGGTTATCCTTATATCAACATGAACATTTCTCTGTAGCCACAAAACTACAGAAAAAGGGGAATTCTGACATACTTGCCAGAAAATATGTGACAGAAAAGTTTTGTTACATATGAAGAAAAGAAAAACACAGCATCATTAATAGTGGATCTTTACACCTCATTTCTACAAAAGTTCTCTTTGGTTGCACAGTCAGATCTAAAAGATCCCTTTGCAAGTTTCATACTTAGACACTTGGGAATGTAAGTAATGAAATTCTATTAATCATTCAAATGTTTAAGATAGCCAGGGACTCAGATGAGTAGGATGTTCCTCATAATTTTTTTTTTTTTGCTTGCCATTTTTGAAACTGTTTTGATGTTATGAGGATTTTGCTTATTGACTCCTGTCAGGCCTTATGTTATTACCCTCCTGACTCCAGCCTGGCATAACTGCAGCACCATCTCTCAAGATGAGAATGTAGATATTTAACATATGCATCCTGTTCAAAAATCAACAGCTGCTCTCCATGTCTCCCTTAAAAAAATGTCAGAGGTCCAGACACATCAAAGGAAGGTTTATTATTTGGAAAGTGTTCAAGTAGAAAGCTATTTAGGTAGAAGATAAAATAATGTGATCATTAGTGACTTTTCAAAGTTTTGTATATATGTCTAGTGTATATTTTAATTAATCTGTATGACTTATTGTTTCTGTGGTTGCTCACACCTTCCGTACAGTAATTTGATGTGAACTGGTCCAAATCCTTGCATCCACAGGCTTCCAAATGAGTTACAGCAGCACACATAAATGCTGTAAGGAAACCCACAGACCTACCCATGCAGTCTGTGGGGCAGAGCAGAGAGGAGAGGCTCTCTTTAAGACCATGACTCCAGATATGGTGGGGCTGTTCCTGATGGAGTGCGCGAGCTGCTGTGTGCCCGAGCACCTGAAGGGAGCTGACACAATGCTGGCACATCCAGGCAGGCTGGCTGCTGCCTGCTTGCAAGTGTGCACAAGTCACCCAGGTTGTTGAATGCTCACAGCACTTCCAGAACTGCTTTTGCAAGAGGTGGGAACATACCTGCTAGGGGTGATCCGTGGCTGCCTCTTCTCGGGTTATCAGTGACACAGTCTCGTGTGGCTGGCAAGGGAGGAGCTGTTAGGCAGCATGAAGAATGAAACTGATGTTATCAGAATGATGAGGAAAAATGAATAGATAAACTAAAAAGAAAGTAGCATGTGTGTTGTACAGTGAAAAGGGGGAATGCAACATGAGGCCAGCTGTGGAGCTGGCGTTGAGAGACACTGAGCATCTGTATGGGGAAGAATGACTTGCATTTGTCCAGGTTCATAATGTTTTGCACCAGAACATGCTGGTTCATTAAGATCCCATTGAGAAAGGTGCTCAGACTCCGTAGAGTATAGCTTAAAATTCCTGTTATTTGGGCTAATGCTATAAAGAAGGTTGGACTTGATTATCTTAGAGGTCTTTTCCATCTTAGTGATTGTATGGTTCTATGACAGTGATAGAGGACGTGTCAAACATGTTCAGCCTTGGGTGGGCAGACAAAGAGTGAAGTGTATTTTCTGTGATGTGTTTTCTATGTGTCTTGGACATGTAGCAGTGTCACCTGAAAAGTCTTCAGTGCAACCATTCTTGCCTATTTGTGCCCTTCTTTCCCCAGCTCTGGAATTGATCCTGCTGGGGCTTGTACCAAGGGGAGTTGAGTGGATCCTTCAAAGGCAGCGTTATGCCCAGTTTCATGGAAAAAGAAACATAAAGTTCCTCTTTAAAAGAGAGATAGGTTGACTGAACTTCAATTCTCAGAAAACTATCAAATTGGGTATTTAAACAATTTATTTGTAATTACAAGAAGGCCTGAGGTAATAAGTTAATAACAGGGTGAGCTTATAAAGAACAAGTGACATAGTACTAATCTAATTTCCTTCTATAACAAGGTAATTGGCCATGTGGATGCTAGAGAAATAGTACATGGTTATCTGAATTTGGTCTTAGATGATATAAACAACTTGGGGATATATGGTAAAGTAAATCTCATAACATGGAAACTGGAAAACTGGTTAGAAACTGTACCCAAAGGATAGTTATTAATATTGCTCTTTCAAAATAGATGACTCTGTTAAGCACATTTAGGAAGGTCTTTTTCTAAATCAGTATTTCCACCATTTCCACTAGTGACTTAAATGCTAAGGGAAAAAAGTATTTTAATATTGAAATACTAAATAAATAACTTATGTTTCAATAAGGACAAGCACAAAGTAGTAAACATTGAAATAATTATTTTTGTAATTAAAAGATGCAGAACAAATAGTTAAATGGCCTTTCTGGGTAAAATGGTTAGGAGATTTAGTAGATCACAAACTGAATATAAAGACTGATGCACAAAAATGAGTAAGACACCTTAGGAGTATGCACTGTAGCTCTCTCAGTTAGCTCTGGCAAGACCTCACCTGGAGCCTGATGCTCAGCTTTGGGCAGCCCTTTTTAAGAAATCTTTGAACCAGAGGAAAGCAGCAAAGCTGATCAAATGCCCAGAAAATCTGACTTCTGAAACTGAAAGGATGAGGTTTGTTTCGTCTAGAGAAGGGAGAACTGAGGAGAGATGTGAGAACAGTCTTTAAATATATAGAGACTGCTTTGGAAAGGTGAGAAGCAAATTGTTCTTCTTGTGTATTGGAGGTGAAGAATAAAATAAAATGTGCTCAAACTGCAGTGCAGGGAATTCAGATCAGACACAAGGGAAGACTTCCCAGCTGTAAAATGATTAAGCACTGGAATAGATCTCCCACCAGATACCATACTTCATAGCCATTTGATGCACTTCCAGCCTTCTTCCATGGTGTGAAAAATCTGTCCCCAGCAGTTCAATTTAGGAAATGTTTTGTGTAAGTAGGAATGAGAAACACTAGGAGGCAAGGTATGGAGAAAAGTTTGTGTTTTGGCTTAGATGGAGAGAGCTGGGTCAGAGGAAAATTGATGCAGCAGGAATAAAGTTGTGTGAGAAGTTTGAGTCACTCAAAAGTAGAGAAGAAAATGGATTGAAAACCAAATGAGTTTTCTGATAGAGTGTGAGCCCCACCATGACTCTGAGTTAGAGTAAGTGGCCAACTTCACTTGTTACTTATGTATCTACCAGAGAGACCCTCTGAAACTGGAAATGTAATTAAAATATCTTGAATTTTCTAATTTTGTGTTATTGCCCAAATAATGGAAAAGACATTTTATAAAACTATCTTCGAATACCTACTATTTGATTAGGTGGCTGTCAGTGCTGTGAATGTAAAGGTTAAATGCATTACATTTCATGAACTTATATCATAGAAGAAGTGCAAAAGATTTTATGCAAGGAATGGTGCTTTAAGACCTTTTGTAGGCAGTATTTCCTTCCAAAATGCTTGGAGTATGCATGCTAGTGTACACATTTGTCAACTTGCTGCTCTCATACATTGTTGAGGCTCTGGGAATTCATGCTTTGTGTATTTGGCTGACAAAGCAATCTTTTGCTTCAGGATTCAGTTTTTATGCTGCTTAGTGCTTACCACAGCTGTCCAAGGCCTCATGGTAATTCTGGTAAAAAAAATAACAATTTAATTGCATGAGCAGAATATTCCATGGACACTCAAAATGAAATCCTAAACTTCATAAACATTCTGGGAAAGTTTGCTTTCTGCCTGATTATCTCTAATGCTCTTGTATCAACTTGCTATTTCACTTGTGATGGTGAACTGATAATAGAATACTACACAATATTACAGTGGAAAGCTACAGCTGAGGCTAAGTAAAGAAATTACAATGGTTTACTCAAATCCAGCTAATCCAAAGATCTCCCTCTCAGATGAACAAAATAAACCTTCTCAAAATAACCCTTCACCTTTTTGAGGACTAAAACCAGAAAAAGGTGAAGTAACAGGAGTGGAGTTTGGACCTGACTGATGCTGGTAAGGTAAATAATGTGTGCTGTGAATATATGTTTAAAAGGTTATATTGAAAATGTATTGATGTGTGATAACTGTACCTAGAAATTCCCTTCAAAAACGTGTCCCTGGCTAAGTGTGTTTGCACAGCAAGAATAAGTATCTGCCTCAAAGGGTTTTCAAACTAAATAAATAAGGAAGAAAAGCAATGGAAGTATGCAGAGAAATGAGCATGTTGAAGATGTTGTAGTCAGGGAGTTTGGAATATTATCGGTAGTGTTTCTGAGTCTCATCTCAGTGACTCAGTGAAGCACATTTCCAGAAGAAATCTAAGTTTCACATGCAAATACTTCTGCAAGGTCTAACTCCATCTGGCTTGCTTATAGTATTAGCCTTGTTGATTCCAAAAGGGCACCTCTATGAATAAGGTTAAGACAGTCTGGCCCTAAAGTTTTCTAGTTTTTCATCTCTTTAGGCTGTTTATATCCTTGCTGTCTTTGATAGACAGATCTGCAGATCTTCCCCATAAAGACACCATCTGAAGGTAGTAAGTCCTTATCAAACTCTCTTCCCTTTTCTCTAACACTATTCTCCCTTTACACTCTCTATTCTTGTCTAAGTAATTATATCAGCTTTCTGGTGACATGGGGAATTTCTCTACTCTTTATTATGGAACTTCTTTCAGCATTACTGTTTCCCTACAAATAGTCCTTTTCCATTTCTAGTATTATTTCCTCCTATTGCATTCCACATGTTTTAGATTATTTTCTCTCAGTGTGTTAGCTTGTAAGACACGTTCTTTTTGCAGTTGTTTTCCAGCCATGATTTAGTTGTGTAGATCTGTCTACACTGTTATTTGTATCTCCTAACAAATTAGAATCATATTGTGGCATTTTACCATACAATGAGGATTTTTAAATCCTTAATCAGGAAACACGATGGCTTTGTATCTGATCTCATTGGCCTGGCAGATGCTACTCCTTGATCTCCATCTTTGCTATCTTCCTCCTTTCTCTTTCTCTTCCCAATTTCCTCTATCTTACTCCTCTGCTGCTTCTTCAAAAAGCCACATACTTGCAGATGTCATTGTGTCATTAAAAAAAATCGTATCTTGATCTAAACTATTGTTTCCCTACTAGTCACAGCTTTTTTCTTAAGGTAAAATCACCTAAAACTAATGTGTTCTGCCAAAGATTAATACATCTCCATTTACTCTAATTCATGCATTGGTCTGTCAGTCACAATGTTTGTGTTAACCCTATATATTGTCACAGCCCTGAGATGATGGGTTTTGTGGGATTTTTTTTTTCTGGCATCTTTGGTGGAATCGAGCACCTAAATCAGTGCTCTGCACAGTCATTGATAATGAAAATATTAGCAGAATCATCAATTCTTGCCTTTCACAGAATATAAGGCCACTAAGCAATGTCTATGGTGACTCACATTAAGTAAGAGTTTCTCCCATTAAATCTGTACCAATTTTCTTCCACTTCTGTAAAGATGCTGTAATGCCACAGACAACAAAGTGTAGGGCTCAAAATGATGCTTGTAGTGACCTGGAGAAGAGCATCTGATCCCAAAGGTTATCTTTATCTTTGGTCTAAAGTTAAATAGTCAGGTGACCTAATGAAACAAATAAAAGCAAAGGAAACTAGTACCTAACTATTCTGGCATCTCAAACTTTAGAAAAGAAAAGAATATTCATTAGGCAGCTACTAATTTATTTGGTAATTATTGCCTATAACTTCATCTCTTGTAAATGTTGTGGTTGCTGCAAAGTAAAATAGTACTTGTGAATACAAATGTATATATACATCTCTGTTAGTTAGAAAGTCTATAAATCTTACAAACTCTGTTATGGGAATTATAAAACTACTGATAGAAAACATAAAAACTGTATCTGCTAAAACAGAAACAATGTTTAGATATGAGTTTTGTAAATCCTGGTCATGACATTACTCATCCTCTCCTAGGAAGAAAAATCCTGAATGCAGCATATAGAGGTTTGATTGACCAAGTGATTGCATTTGGAGCAGATTCATGAGGAAGTTTGCATTCCTTGAATGAAGTAGCTTGGAGGATGGTAGGAACATGTTCAGTAGATCTGTCAACACAGAGTTGTTCCTTTGTCTCTCAGGTATGTGGCCAAGCAGTATATGCAACATAAGAAACTAACTGTACAGCATTTGGGCATATTGGCAAGCAAGGTGTCTTTAAACAATCTTTGCACCTTTTAGTGACACCCCAGAGGCTGGAGAGGTGATTGGTTTAATTTAGACTGCACTGACTATGATTTTCTAAGCATTGCATGGCATTTAACCCTCTTTCAATTTAATCCTTCTGTCCTCAGAGTGGTGCTTGTGCTTTGAAAGAGGTGCTGGAGGAAAGGTTTCGTGGTCATCTCTCTATATTGCTCAGGGAGTTATTCCCTAGACAAACACAGAAATTTTGGTCTCTTTATACCTGCTGATACTTTTATTTGTTCTGACTCCTGCATTAGAAGACCTTACCTCCTAACCATAATGTATTGGCTGCATTAAAACACCTCTGCTGTTTTTACTAGATTGCATATTCCAGTGGTCCTTACCAGGAAGTCTCAGAGGATATGGGGGAGAATGATCATCTTTTTATTCAGGATTCCCAGTATTATTTTATTAATCCTATGCTGAAGAGTTTCTTTGGTCTTAATTTTTTCTTGCATTTCTGCCTTTATAAAAGCCTGTTAGTTTTCTGTCTTCTTACATTTTATGGCTTTTCCACAAATACTTCCTCAAGTGGTGTAGAAATATTTCCTGGTTGTTAAGATTTCAAGTTTCTTAGTACTGTGTGGTACTAGACAAGGATGTTCCACTTGGCCTCATAGAAAAGTCTTAAAAGTTTAAATTGAATTTGAAATTTTAAATTAGAAATCATCTGAGAAAAAGAAAACAACAAAAAATAAAAACAAACAAACAACCTTACCCAAAAAGATGATTTAGTGTTAGTGCCATGTCCTGTCTTCCCAAACACTTCTACAGTCCACTGCTTTGCTCTCCCTCTCAGTTGGCCTAAAAGTCTCTGTCCTATAAAAGAGGGCTTTGCTGCCACTTTCCTGCATCTTTCTTTTTTGCAGGCACCTCCTTGAACTTTCAGCACTGCATTTCAAGCTCCAGATCTGAACCTGCTTTTGCTTACAGCTCAGTGAGGGGATTTTAGCCCCCCTCCCTTCCCCATTCAGTTTTGTGAGCAGTGCTGTGTTTCAGTAGAGAAGCTGAGTCCTGTGCAGTGCTGCTCTCATCACATCATTGCCACCAGGGCAGGTGGCACTGGAACCTGATGGTTCTACAAATTTTGTACCAGTGTTGCTAATAATGTGAAGGGCAAAAAGCAAGTATGATTTGGACCCAAGTGTATTGAATTCTCTTACTTTATATCATGCAAGTACACCCAAATTTCAGATTCAAAAAATATATCACACATTTTCACAGATCCCCTTAGGCATGAATTGTACTTTGTCTTCTTGTGATTTGCAAAATAAGCCCCTTGCAAATGTAGATAGGATGGCAGTAAATAAGATAATTCAGCAAAACCTAATTCATAAAAATGTAAATGTATACTCCCTTCCCTGTGGCAATATATTTCAATGTTTAAATCAAGCTTCATGTTTCTTTTAAACAAGTCTTTAAACTTGCCTTAATGGAAAAGTTATTCAAAAGTTTCAAAATATCCTCTATCACATTATTTATGAACTCAAAATATTTTTCCAGGACCATAAATTATTCTAAGCTTGTTTCCCCAGGAGTCCCATTATGAAATGAACTTTAAAGCTATAGTTGGAAGGTGAATTTAATACCTGTCATATAAAATATAAAGTTTCAGTCCTGCAAACGCATCTGTGTCTGACTTTAGGCTGATGAATATTTCTACTGACTCAGTGGAAGTACTCCCACTAAAGTTAAGTACATCTATTAAGTGTTTGAAGGCCTGGATCTGAAAGTACCACTGTAATAATCATAAGTAAATATTTGTAGAGCCTTTCCTTTCTCTAAATGTTTAATTCTTTGAGCATCTTTAAGATTCCTAGCTAAGAAGTTTGTTTTGCAATATTAAAAGTTTTGGAGCAAATCCAAAAGCTTCAGCCCTTGCCAATTTTGATTTTCTTGGGTATCAAAGTTTTCTGGGTATTCGGTCTGGTTTGTGTCCCTGCAACTTAAGATTAGTATGCTGTGTTCAACTTAATACAGACAAAGAAAATTTAGTGTCTTCAGTTACAGCATAAAAGTGTTGTTTTGGGGCTTGATTGAAACCAGAAACTGGACAAATAGTTGCTTATTTGGAAATTCTTAAAGGTAGGTCAGATACAGAAAAAAATAAGTTTGTTTTGGAGAGGACAATGTTTCCAACTTGTCTAGGCTAGAAAAGCAGACTTTGACTGAAAACATTTAAATTCTTCTATAGACAGAAATTTGCAGTTAAATAAGTGTAAACACAATTTGACACCTTTTTAAGTGTGTTTGTCAGCACAAGTCCACATTTCAACTGTACCTGCCAAACTGTTTTAAATATGGACTGTTTTTGTTATCAGAGCCAAAGGGAGACAAGAGGGAGGAAAGTGAGTCTGCCTCAACTCTACAGGCACACAAACATACAGCTATAAGGTTCATTTTAAGTCAGAGCTATTGCATGTTACATGTTCAATAGATTCAGAAATACATATTTATTACATATTCCCCATTTTCTTGTATTCTTGCAGTGCACACGTGATGGACACAGCCCATCAGCATGAACATTTCAGAGACTGACAGATGTTCACTGGCGATGTGCTTAAAACGTCTACAGCTTTTGTGGAAGAAAAGCAGCCACTTTGCAAGCAAGTATGTTATATGAGAATATAGTGCCAGCCTGGCTGCTGTGGCCCCAGCTGCATTCACAGGTAAATCAGTATCAGCTTCTGTAGGAAATGCTCTGCAAACACCAAGGTGGAGCATATTTCAAAAGCTGCTTATGGAGGACCCACAGATCTGTCAAAATGTCCTTTCCAGTGCTAGAAATGTGTGTGATGAATACAAAAAGGGTGAGAGAAGTATCTTATTTCCCCATTTCGGGGAGTGGGAAGCACGGTAGTGCCAGATGAACCAACTTCTTTTAGAATAAAAGGAATTCTGGTGACAACAGGAAGCATTCATGTACATGTGGAAGCAAGTGTGACTGTCATTAGGTGGGAGTTAGCTGTGTGCATCTGGGCAGCATGCACTGACCATCACCAGGGACCAGAGAGGTCATTATAATAGGAATTCCACCCCAGTTTAATAACTGATGCACAAACACTCGGAAAAAAAATTATCCATTAAAAAATCACAGTGTAAATTTGTGAACATTTTCACGATGTTATTTGCTGTCCTTACTTTTAAGTAAATTTGCACTTCAGCTCAACACATAAACCTCCCAAAGATCTCAGAAATTTTTCTATAATTTTACTCTATTTTAAATGGAAGTAGGTAAGTTAAACAAAACATAAGCAGAGGAGATATTACATTACTCCTATTACATGAATTCTAACATCAATTAAATCGAGCTCTGCTACGAGGAAAGAAAGTATCCATTTGGACAAATCTAGTTATTACACATCCTTTTAAAAAACCCCAAAACAAATAGAACCATATTCTACGATTTTGTGTCAAAAACCTGGTTCAAAACTACTCTACTAAAAGAATGAATTGTCATAAAAAACTTCTACTCAGTGAAGAATTCCCAGCCTCCTGAAGTGTGCAAATGCCAGTAAGTTTCAGATGCCCCTAATTCTTGTAATACAACATTGTACAGAAATTTCCCTTCCCCTGGCACACCATTGCTCCTCCCTGCCAAGGTTCTGCACAAAAGTTGAGAATGGGTCAGATGGAGGCCCTGTTTTAGATTATTTTTATCCTTTCATCAGACTTCTAGAAAGAGTCTTGTTTCTACGACCATACCAGGGTTGCAGTAGAAGACAAAAAGGGAAAAAACCCAGCACACAAGTCAGGAGAAACTAGGGTGAACAAAGTCTTTCTTCTTCATTAATCACCTTTTCCATGCTGAGTTGTTTTATACCCTGAGATGACTGCCTTTCCAAAAATAAGAAATATAGGACAAACACTAGGATGCCCTGCGTGACCAAGACTTAAAAAAAACCTGTCAAACCAACAGTCTGGGAAATAGCCAAAAAAATGTCAGTTCTCCCAATTTTGTTTCTTATAATTGAACCCAAACTATTTTGTACTAGTAACAAAATTCAATCTACTAGAGTAAAATCCTTCCTTGGAGTGAAAAAAACTATCTTTTCTCCATCTCTCAAATTAATCTTGCCAAGAAAGTATTCATAGCTTGAAAGTTAAACAAGATATTTTTGTTCCTAGTTACCCACAAAAGAACATCCTTTAGTATTGTTTTGGAAATACTGTAGCACAATTAAGATAGAGTGTAAATCATAGAAAGAATATTTCCTGTAGTCTTTAAAATATTCTAAAGCAGCCTGAGTGAAAGCAAAGCCCTTTACTGTTACTTAATGCCACGTGAATATTCCTGTCCAATAAACCAATTTATGATAAAGATATCACCAAAAAAAAAAAAAAGTTCTCTTGTGTTTCAAAGACAGAAAATATTACAATGCTTGCATATATTCTGTTGAAAACAAAACACCCAATAACTGCAAACAGGATCTCATGACCCACTGGAAAAGTAACAGCTTTGGGACATGTTCAGTTTCCAATTGCCAAAGTGACTTTAAAGTGGAAAGGAAATTTTGGGGCAAAGGAAGGAGAGTCATGAGAGAATAGTGAGCAGGGTACAAAGGGTTTTAATAACTAAGGGCCTCAAAAAGAAGATCCTTTATTTGAGTCTACTATGAGAAAAATGTGGGAAATGAAGAGAGCCTGCATTTTCTCCCCTCTTCACCCAGCCAGGTTGTCTGAAGGAGCTCTTGAAGACAGAGGAAATGGTTCAAAGGTCCTTTTGCGGAGCACCTTGATCTCCTGACATCTAGCAGATTGCACACTGGCTCAGCTTATTAACACACAGCAAACCCATGTTTGCCCTAAAGTCAGTAGTCAAATTCCCACTTAATTCCCTGACATTATCAAAGGTACTTCAGGAGTTTATCTCAAGATATTTGGTGGACACAGAAGGTTTCCATTCAGACTCTGTAAATTCTTGCTTCTTGTCTGAGCATTTGTTCTCAGAACTGGCTTAGTAGATACACATATCTCCCCTTTGATAATGAAGAATTATGAAATGCCACTGGAACATTCTCATTTCTGGCCTTTGCATATGAAGAAGTCTGAATCATGGTGTGTGAAGCAAGGAAATACCGTGTGAGTAAATAGCTGCACTGAATCTATAAGAATGAGGGCTGACATGCTTTTTAATAATTTAGAAGGTGCATACGCATTGTTATGCCATTGTTTTTAGTTGAAGTAGTTATGGAGACAGAAGCAAAAAAACCCAAAACACACACACAAAAGAAAACCCCAACAACCTCTGGATAAGAGGAGTTATTTCTGAAATTATATTATTTTTTCAATTTATGCAAATTGATCAACTGGATAGATCTCAATTTGTTACAAGTGGAGAAATGAGAAAATGAAGATAGACACAGCGTCTCCTTTACTTTATGTAATAGTCATTTGATGTTTTTAATAGTATCATCTAAAAAAGCAATAAAGTGTTCAAAGTTCCAGTGTTTAAAAGCGGTCAGTACAGAAACAACATTAATGATACAGAGATTCTTCAAATAAATGTCCAGAAATTACAAGTTTAGTAAACACACATGTTCTAAGTTAAGTGCTCTGGTCCTGGGGCACTTGGAAGCTGGACAGCTGAGACATCATTTAGAAAAGTACTCATAGCCAGATTCCAGACATTTTGAAATGCGGTCTGTCCTGTACTTACACTTGTATGGAAACATTGCTAACAGAGATTTTTAAAAGATGTATAAACTATGTAAGATTAAGCTGGTTCAAATGAAAATGGTTCAGAATCCCATAAAGAAATTACCACTTTAGGGACTCTTTTTCATTGCCTTGCACTGAACTACATTTTATGTAAAATAGCCCATTTCTTTTCCTGAAGTGGGATGTCAGGAAAGGCACACCTTATGCAGGCAACACAAATATTGATAATCTTGTATTTTAAAGGAAACAAATTTTTTTTCACTTGGAAAGAAAGCATGAAACCAGGACAAAGTGGAGAGCTTGTAACATGGGTTAGATGAACAAGTCTGATCAAAATAAAGTTCTCAGAAGCTCTTACTAACATAATTTTCAATTCTGTTGAATTGTTCTGATTTCTTTGAGTTAACAATACTTATTTATTTTGGGCCTGGTATTATCAATTAACTTTGATGGACTGACTCTTGATTAACACCAATGTGAGACTAAAGTTCATTTCTCCATACTTCTAGTAATGCCTCTGAGTACTGATGACATGTAAATGTGAAGAAGAGAAATAGGAAGCTACTTTCCAATTAGTTTGACAAATGATAGCATAGTAGAGTCCTAAACTCTCAAAAAAACCCTACCAATGTTCATATGAAGAATAATACTTTTTTTCAGATTACATATGCATCGTGACATCTGGTGTCAGGAGACTTTGAAACAAAACCACAGCTGAACACATCTGAAGAAGTATCACGTCAGTTATGTCTTCTGAAGAAAAAGACACCATCAAGAGAGCTCTGGTATTGTTTCTGCAAAATATCAAACATTGTCAGCCTAATCCAGCAAAATCTTCAGGGATGAAATTAAAAATACATAACAGTAAATTATTAGGGTCACTGATTAGAGCTGGTCTAATAATGGGCAGCAATCTTAGCACCTTGCTGTTTGATATCCCCAATGAGAACAGTAAATGCAAAAGTCAATGTTCCCTTTCTAATCCTGCCACTCTTTCCTTCATTTTCTTCTATATCAGAGCTGAAGGAGGCTATGAGTGTCAATAACATTCGTAAGCAGCCCAGCTTTTCTTTGTCACTGCTTTTGACTCCAAGAAACCTGGGAAATTATACTTGCTGCCCTAGAAATTCTCTTCAATCACAGCCACTTTCCAACCCCAGCCCATTTTTCTGAATGTAATGTATTAAAGTATCCAGTGTGAGCAGCTGCCTTTATACCTTCATGTGCCTTGCAGCATGAGAAATATGGGGAAGCTGTGCAATCTGAGGATGGAAAATAGCTTGCTCAAATAATTCAGTGCACTTAACTTGTTGTATATGCTATAATTCAGCTTATATATGTTCTTACCTTTTCTTAATCAACACCTTCACTAATTTCAGCTTGAAATTAAACCCAAATTTAAAAAAAAAACAATAAAAAGATCAATGACTAGGTGAAAAATGCATTTATTAATATAATTCAGATAGTCCTCAGCCACTTTTAAAAAAACTTGATTGGCCTAAATGACTATTCTCTGGCTAAAGACTGAAAGGGAATTGCTTCCTCAGTGAAGATCTGCTCTGAATGCCAAGTCAAACAGGAAAATAAACCTGCCTGCAATTGTTATTTTTAGCATCTATAGAAAAGCAGTAAGGCATACTCATAGTCTTCAACCTCAAGATCCAAAAGCCTCTTTTCTCTTGCTGTTCTTCAGGCTCAGCACAGCTTGGTTTATTGCCCCTTCTTTCTCCCTGGACAGACACATGGGGAACTGATGAAGATACCATGAAGCTTTTCAGCCAGTCCTTTCAACTTGTCTCATAGCTGAGTCATTAGGCTTACAATATTAAGAGGTTTTTTTCATCCATGAAGAAAAGGGCTGAATTTATCCTAAAAGCCTCCTCATAAACACTGCCTGGTAGATTATTTTTCTATTTATCAGGAAAGCAGCATTACAGAAGATGATCCTACCACCCTTGAAACTGTTTCTTACTACTGTTTATCATAGTATGGCATTTTCATAACCAGTTACTTCAACACTAGCCATTTAAAAATAGCTGCTTTTCTGTTATCCAGGGGCACAGCTGTCTCACATCAGAAATGCTATTTTGTGAGAGGTTTCAGTTGCTGTGGCAACAGCCTTTGACAAGTTCTGTCTGTGAGGCTGCAGAGAAAGAAATTTCTCAGTGGAGAGGTCCATCCCTTCCCACTGATGCTCTGACTTGGTTGTACAAAGAGGACCATGTCTCTGAGAGACATAAGTAAATGCATATCAAAGAGGATGTTCCCTGACTGTCACTGAGTACTGCAGGGAAAGGAATTTATGGAGAAAATACTCTGTAACCACGTGTAATAAATGAAGAAACAGTACTAGGTTGTTGTGCATACTTTTGGCTGAAAATGCCACTTTAAAGTGTCATGCATGTTTATTGTGTGGTTGTTTGCTATCAAAAAAGTTCATGTTTCTTGACCTTTGCTTTTCATTTTTTCAGGCAACATGATAATTATGCATATGTGTTACAGTATGTCAGTACCAAGTAATTTAATTGCAATTGGGGATGTTTCTTTCTCCTAATTACTCTTACCTGCATACAGTATCTCGGTAAATTTGCTTCTTCAATCATGATCATGCCGTATTAGATCCCTCTAGACCACCTTTTTTTCTTTGAATTTTGCTTATCAAAATTGTTTATTTCTGGAGCCTCTTGCTACTGAATTCCAGGGAGCTTCTGGAAAGAGGGCCTTGACTTAACTCGTTCAGTTGCACAGTGGTGTGTGGGTGCAGTCCCTATGCATCTAAAAGTACTGCCCAAAGATTAGCTGTAACAATCCTTAAAGATTATACAAAAGCCGTTTTTGGCTGTACAAACTAGAGATTCCTTCTCTCAAGTTTCCATTGTATTTCATCTGCTGACACAGTCAGAAAGCTGCTATCTTAAGAATATTCGAGCTCTCAGAGCTTAGAAAGTATCCATAGGATTTTGGTGTCACCTAATAAAGTGAGTGACAAGATTAAAGAACATGAGTTTGTCCTCGTGTCTGTGCTCTTGTCTGACAGCACAAAGCTGCAAAATTAGTTCTTGGCTGGATGGCAAGTTTGGGATCAGAAAAAAAAGTCAGGTAATTTAGTAAGGAATCTGTGGCTGTCTGATATCTGCTAAGGTGACTCTACTTAAAACTGTCAACAGTTTTATGACTGAAAGTTGAATGTAGGATGTAAGTAACTATCATTTATCATTTTGTTTGGTGGTGTTGAATAGATGAAAATATGATAAATTCAACAGCAAGGAGCAAAAATCTGCTTGCCATTTTCAAAGCTCCTGTCCCATATAGTTGCCCAGAAGAGTTCCTTTGGGGTTGAAACCAGAGTGAGCCCACACCAGGTGTTACTGCAATCCAGATCTTGCTTCTCAGTTGATGTGATAAAAGGGTTTTTTCCCCTGTTCTTCTAGGATGAATTGTTTTCCTAACTTGCAGTAACATTTTCAAGTTCTTTTTGCTGCTGTCTTTCAATGAATTTTTCTCTTCTGTTTTACTGCACTTTGTGTTTCACAATAAAAAGTTGTGTATCAAACATTCTTACAAACAGAGGCAAATCCCCCAAAACTGAGACTGGCTTACAAACAAAATTACAATCAAACAGTATTAATGGATTTATGGTTCTCTTTAAATGTTTCTTGCTATCAGCATTTTTAACTCTGCATTTTAAAATGTCAACCCTCGAGACAGGAATGCTTGGAATTTTCATCACTTTTTTCAGTATGAAAGCACCTGCAGTCTTTAAGTATCCTTATTGTAGCATTTGAGAATATCAAGGAACAACAGCTAATCCAGGACTGTTAAAAAAATGCACAATTGAAAGCACTGATAATTGTATTAGTTTTATTAGTGCTGAATCCTTACAATTAGTTTTCCAACTAGGAGCAAGGATAGAAGAAGTATAATATGGACATTGTCTCTAAATTTGCATATAAATGAGTGGCACATTTACTTTATGATACATATGAATTTAAAATCCTAATATGAATAATTCTAGTGCTGCTGCTGTGTAATCAAAGAAGTATAGCAGCAGAAAGGAAGCTCCAACCCTGGGAAAAGATTAATGCTGACAATGTCTTGGAGCATAGAAGCTATAATCAGTGCTGAAAATTGCTATATCCATTCTACCAGTAGATACCAGGGAGTTTGTTTTATTGAAGATGATGTTCATAGCTCATCACTGGTTTTAGCAGTGAATATGTGACAATTGAAAGTCTCAAAGAACATGGTATTTATGGCAGGCAAAAAGTGAAGTTTGCTTATTCATAGACTTAATTAGATGTAAATTGAAGGCTCCAACAAAGACTTTGACCCCACCCTGGGCTTTAGAAACCCAGCTCACAAAGGGTGTTGCAGACTGCTGCTGTGAAAAATCAGGAAAAATGAGCTTCTTTTCAATAGGTTAAGGTCTCGCAAGGCCAGCAAGGATCTAATGAGTTTTTTAGAGAAGTCACTGACAAATGTAATGATACACCATGCTGAATGAAATAGAAGTCCTGCAGAATAAAATCATATGTGAGCTTCTAATTATTGCTACTATATGGATATGAAGGGATGGAATTAAGGATTTATAGACACAATTGTTATTCCTTTCGTCTAAGGCCATCACAATAAAACCTAAATGTTCTTTTAGGTAATTTTCATATCTTTCTTACAGTTCTGTTTAGTATCTTTAGTCTGATAACTATTCCAGCAATGTGGAAATGAAACTAGAAATTACATGAGCAGAAGGTTTGTCTGTCTTTCATTGTTAGATCACATATGCTTGTAATGATTCTTTGATTATTCTTCTCTCATTCTTACATGTGTACAGGCAGAATAAAACTGTAGGAATTACTATAATGCTGACTTGTTTGAAACATAAAAACTAACTCATGTATGTTGTTTGAATAAATTGCAATGATTATTTAAATATTGTAACACTGGAGTAAAGTTTTAAGATTATTAATACTTTTTGTAGATGGTCTTACAGAAATTCATAGTGACTGGGTATATACAGAGAATTTTAAATTATCAGTAATCCCAGTGAAAAAATAACAAATTCAACTCAAGGGTGTTGTTCAGCTCGATTGCTGGTCTCTTTCTCAGAGACTACACACTATCTTCATCCCAAGGTTTTTCCTGGACTTTTGCAGCCCTGTTAGCCCTGTGCAAGTGCTAATTACATGTCTGCTCTATCATATCCCAGAAAACAGAAACTTCCTCCAACATTATGAACAAACAAATAAAGATGTGAGTGATGCAGGAAAGGTGAGCAGACCACCTAGGCTCCTTGAAAACCCTCTGGGTCTCACATGTTTTGCATTACTTCATTTTTTAAGAATGTTTTTTCATCATGACTGATGGGTCTGATGACTGATAAAGATAAGAAATTCAAGAACACATACGAATTTCCTTACTGTCAGCACTTCCAGGGATGCAAGTTTGAATACAGCTGCATCAGGATTGTTACTTTTCCTCCCCACATCTATACATTACTTTTTTCCTACCGAAGAAGTGGACAATGAGAAACTCATTGGCAGTTTATCAAATGAAACATCTGACTGCATGCTTTGTACCTCCAGTGTATTGAAGCACACGGACATTTAAGTTATGAAAACTTTGCAGCTCTCTGTTACAACAGAAGAACACAGTGGGGTCTCCTATTACCCAGCAAGTTAGAACTTGCCAGTCAATGTCTTTCCATGACATTGGTTCTTGACAATAATTTTTTTATATCCCTGTGCTGAAGGTAGTAAGAAGTTTCAATCAAATCAGCCAAAAATATTCCAAATGCAGTTGTTCTGAACAGGAATTCAGTCGTGCTGAAAGAATTTTGAGCTTATTTCTCCTCTGATTAAATACTGCAGTTTTTCCACCATTTTGAAGGAACAGACTACGTGAACCTTTGCCACAAACAGATTTGTGGCATAAATTGGCTGTTCCATTTTCAGTCTTAAACAAGGAAGCATATTGAGGCATTTTGTGTTCTTTTCCAAGATGTTTTAAGCTTATATTTCAGCAATATTCTAGAGTGGTTTCAGTCTCCTGCTGCTAATTAGAATAATCTTGGATGCCATCTTAAAAAAAAAAAAACAAAAAAAGGAAATATGAAAGAAAGGGTATTTTACGGTTTCCTTTCTGGGTGTAGAATCAAGAGTGGTAAGAGGGAATACATTTTTTCCATGTGGCTGATAAGACTTCATAATAAGTTGCAGTGAGAAGTAAGTACGTTTAATCCTTTAAAAAGCCTAGGTTTGATCCTAAGTTTCTTCATTTAATATTTCTTTATTTTCCGTTTTCTGTTACTATTTCATCTAGTAATGATTCTAGAAACACATTCGTATCTTCTATCCTAACAAATGTAATTACCAATTCTGTTGTGGAACTGATCCTAGAGATGCAGTATAGTGTATGTAGAATTATAGAATAATAGGATATGCTGAGTTGGAAGGGACTCACTAGAATCAGCAAGTCCAGCTCCTGGCCCTGCACTGGACACCCCCAAGGATCATACCTTGTTCCTGAGAGTATTGTCCAGATGCTTCTGGAATCCTGTCAGGCTTGTGCTGTGATCACTTCCCTGGGGAGCCTGTTCAAGGGCCCAGCTATTCTCTGGGTGAAGAACCTTTTCCTAATATCCAACCTAAACTTCAGATCCTCTCCCTTCCATCACCTGAACCATTCCTTTGATTCCTGTCCCTGGTAGCAGTGAGAAGAGATCAGTAGTGCCTGCGCCTCCTCTTCCCCTCACAAGGAAGTTGTAACTGCAATGAGGTCTTTCCTCAGTCTTCTCCAGGCTGAACAGACCAAGTGACCTCAGCTGCTCCTCATACAGCTTCTCCTCAAGGCCTTTCACCATCTTTGTTGCCTTCCTTTGGACACTTTTTATCTTTCTTACACTGTGTCACCCCAAACTGCCCCCAGCACTGGAGGTGAAGCTGCCCCAGTGCAGAGCAGAGCAGGACAATCCCCTCCCTTGCCCGGCTGGTGATGCTGTGCCTGATGCCCCCAGGACAGGGTTGGCCCTCCTGGCTGCCAGGGCTCTGCTGGCTCAGGTTCAACTTGCCAGTGACCAGGACTCCTAGGTCTCTTTCCCCAGCACTCAATCCTCTTATTCCCCAGCCTGTTGAAAGGTCTGGATGACATGTTTACACTCTTTCAAAGCCACTGATAAATCATTTTGTCAGTCACATAAAATTATAAATATTCAATATAAACATGGCATTCATAAGACATTAATCTTCTCACCAAATCAATGCTCTCACATGTAGGAGAATGTATTTTGGAAAATACTATCATATTTGTAAATGGATTGAGTCTCCAGTTCCCTGAAAGAAAAAGTATTCCTTTAAAAGAGTTGAAGTGTTTTTTGTTTACTTAATTTTACTGCTTTCTCAAATATTCCAATTTTATCTCTTACTGTTCATTTCCTTCTCTATGTGGACGTTTTTGCTTTTTTGTAAATATACCCTGTCTGTACCAGCTGGCAAAAAGCTTCCAAACAAAGTTTGTGATTTAGATTTAAGCCACACGAGCCTGCAAATAAATGTGGATGCATTTGACAGCAAATTTGCTTTCTTCCCTGCAGTATTTAATGAGTCATTTGAACTTCATCTTATTCCATTTAAATGGTTGACTCTGATGTCTTTGCTTTCTCCAAGAAAGGCCCTCATATGTAGAAAACAGCCAAGCCTCCACAGCTCTCTTGGGCAGCTCTACATGCTGTTCCTCGTCTCAGGAGCTTGGGGAGAAGCTGGTAGAAGGACTTACAGAAAGAAGATGTTGCTTGCTCTAAAAATACTGGTAGTTTTAATTTCCTGAGGCTTCTAGAATCTCATTGAAATATTAGAGAATCTAAATAAATAGAGACCTAATGGATTGCTCAGTTCAGCCAAGTAAAACATAACCCTGTAGCTGTTCTCAGGAAGTCTTTTCTGGTGGATAATAGACCACTGAGCATCACCAAAACTTCTGCTTTGTCTTTCCTCTCACTCTCTCCTCTTTCTCCACTTTCAAACACTAGTTAATATCTTGCTCCAAACCCCCACCAGCGTTAGAATCTCTTTTAATCAGGTTGTTTGGAAATGAGAGCAGATTCCTTCCTAAGCAGACTAATGGCACACACAGCACAGAGCTTTTGGCACTGGGTTTTCACTTGGCACAACGATGCCCAATCCCCATCCCAGTTTTGCTTTAGAAGGTATTAAGCTTCTGGGAACACACTAACATTTAGCACTGTGGCTGGCCAGAAAGTCAAACCAAATGGAGTCATTTATTTAATACTGCAGATATGCTGACCAAAAATAGGCTTAGTGGTCACTTGCATTGTCTTCCTCAAATGCCTTTTGTTACCACTCTGTGGTAATTACTCACTAAAATGAGTAATAAGCCACATCCATTGTTCTTCTTTGTGTTTGGGAATAAAAATTTGTGTGTTGTAAGGCGTTACATGTAGATTATTAAAACTGTTCACACCAGCCTGCAGGGAGAATTTCAGTTAGGATGAGTAACTAATTAACTCTCCAGTACTCAGAATCTTCAGGAAGTTGTGGGGTGTTTTTTCACATGTGGAAATCCCTGACAGATTGTTGATTTGCTGATATGAAATATTCTTTCTCAAGTATAATTTTATCTTTATTTGAAGGCAATTTTACACCTCTAAAATTGCACCTCAGGGAGACACGGTGAATGGGGAGGAGGACAGGGCACTCCCCTCCATCACCAGCAAGGAGTCTACTCTGCAACAGTCTGGAATGGGACACTGGGTTATCCCTGGTGCATGACTGTGCTAGCCAGCTGAGTCACAAGGCTAACTCCTCTCCTCTTTACTTCCATTACTTCCTTTCAGCCATTCCTGCTGTATTCTGACACAACATTTTTTCCCCATCTTCTTTCAAACTCCTCTGAGGTATCACCAAATTACTCTTCTGGGAATATAAAAGGTGGTGGAGCTGTGGTAGAAGAACAAAGAATGAAAACTGACAAGAAGACAAAAATGCCTCCCTACTTCTCCTCTTGCCCAACAAATTCTCGCCTCCTAAGTGTAAGGCAGCCATGGCTTAAATGGGAATTGGGCCACTGGAAACTGCAAGAAGTAGCTAGGTTGTCCTTTTTTTTTCTGTCTCCCCAGTTGACTCTAATTTAAACAAACCTGTGTGTAGCATTGTCTCTGGAAACAGCATGGGTTCTGGTGAGTTCCACTAGTGGAAAATAAGAAACAGGGTGTATGCAAACATTGATGAGATTGAGAAAGGAGAAGACAAGAATTCATGTTTTTAACAATAATCCTATTTTATAAGAACTTGTCAGTAAAGGAGATGTTTGAGAAAAAGTTTAATGCCTTGTTTGTTTTAACAAATGTGAATTGTACTCGTCATGCAGTATTTACAGTGGAGAGAAACTGTGAAAATGGTCCTGCTCTTCAAACCTGAGTACTCTTTAGCATCTTTGCTTATTAAAATTACCCAAGAGTAAAAGCCTATTAGAGTTATGCTCCAGTGGCTCACAGTTTCTGGGTCCAATGCTAATTCATTTGCAAGGAACAAAATAAGGATTAATATCACTGAGGTAAAGAGCTCTATTTTGACTGAAAAGGGATATCAGAACTGAAGGCATTGTATAAAGGCAGGAATTTCAAGAAGGAGGTCCAGAAAACCTACTGCCTAAAATATTTAATCTTGAAAGTACTTAAGAGATCAGAAGTTAGTTAGATACCTAAAAGCAGATGCCATTCATGTTCAGAAACAACCTAATCTGGGAGTATGGTGTTGTTACCTAACTCTTCATGCCTCTTTGCCTGTGACTTTTCACAGACCTTCTGTGAAAAATAAGCTCAAAGGATGTCTGCTATGCCACATGTTCAGTTTCTAAGGAGAGGGCTGAGCTTGGGGAGAAATAGTGCCCTGTCACTTGGAGCAAGAAAGGAGAGGTGTTGATTCTGCCCCTTGTTCAAAGCACTCAAATGAGAAAGAGACAAATCTTTTTCTGCACACCAGAAAGGGTGCAATGAACAGTGCACTTTTGTAGGTTGAGAGAGAAATGGCACTAGAACCCATGTCTGCCCACTTCAAGGGCTGAGGACACCTATTATTATAGTCTCCAGATCAGGGCTGGAATTTTCTCACTCTTTTGCTGTCCCTGGGACTCTTGTATTCTCAGATACTCAACAAAAATACAGGCAAGACAAAGCTGCTCAGGAATTTGAATGCTCTGAGCAGAGATACTTTGACTGCATGAGGTTCTAGGAAAAGTATGTGTGAGTGCATGTGTATGTGCGTGCCTGTGTGTGTGAGATATGGCTCTGATACAAGGAGTGAGACCACACTGAAAGAGAGAGAAAAAGCAGCTTCCACAGTCTGAACAGAGCTGCTGTGTAGGCTTGTGGGAAGTCTGGAGAGGTGACTCTTGGATTAAGGTTCTGGCAGAAAGAGTCTTGAAGGGGTAAGTGAAGAAGCTGTCATAGGTTGTTTAATTTTTTTTCTGTGGTCAGAGTGGGATTTGTACATTCCTGTAAATCAAGTTGCGTGGAAGATGTGTGATTGAATCCATTCCTAATTTTTCTTCCCAACTGGCAGACCTAAAGAGATCTTGATCTAACAGCTGCTTAGATGAAAACATGCTGCTAGTAGCAGTAGCAAGTTTTCTTCTCTTCTCTTGGGGAATGGAAGATATTTTTAAGAATTTTCATATTTTTATGTTTCAGTACTGTACCTACTATCTCACTACTGCTGCCCCTTTTTCATGATATTCAAAAACACCATTATTTCACAAAATCAGACTTCAATTGTAGTCTACCATTTCAACCCTTTTGTTGTGAAATAACTCAGAAAACTCAGAGTTCTCCCAAGAATATAGGTTGGCTTCCCCTGTTAGCTTTACTCCAGTAAAGCCTCATCAGTTGACTCTAAGTTTGAAATGAATTCTGCAACTCAGATCATTTGGGTTACTTCAAGTTTATATAAGGAACAAGATTTGAGACTCAGCTGGCAACTCTAGATCTTAGTGGTATATATTACCTGTCTTTTCTCACAAATCAGTGCATGGCACATCACCCACAGACAGCAAAGAGGAAGAGAGGCTGACAGGGAGATGCACAAATGGAAGTCCAAAATAGTCTGAGAGAGGCTAAGGCTTGCTTTTGTTAGAGGGAGAAAGGAGGTTGAGGAAGTCAGTCAGCTTTTGAAAGGAGCTAGAAGGCTTCTTTCACCCTCTAAGGAAGTCCTCTGACTTTAGGAAGGAACAACCTATTTACAGAAACCAAGATGGTCAAGCTTAAGAGAAGTGAATGAACTGCAGGCTGGCTGCTCTGCTGAAAGCGAGTAGTGCAGGCTTCTGCAGTGCCAAGAGAAGTGAGTAAATAGGTACCTTTCCTCTGATCTCAACAACCTAGTAGTGCTGACATCTTTTAAGATGTAAATTTAATTTGTATACAAAGGATGTACACAAAAATCCTGCTAGAAGTGAGGCAGTGCTTGTGATTCACATTTCCTACTGCATGAGCATCCAGGTGAAATTCCTCCCCACTCACTTTCAGCAGTGGCCAGGCTCTGGTTAAGGCTTGGGCTCAGGCTGAAGCTCAGATTCCACCACAGTTCTTGGGGCTCATCCCATTAGCTTCCAGCAATGTGAACTGCTCTGCAATGCTGTAAAAAGCCAACATGGAATTTAGCTGAATAAATAGTTTAGCAATGAATATTACAAAGTAACCTTTTAAAAAAAGAAAAAGGAAACCAAACCAGGGGATAGATGTTTTGCTGGCAGTTTGTGTGTTTATTTTCCAGTTGCCATAGAAAATAATTGACTTATTTTCTTCCAAGAATAAATATCTTTATTCAAGCTCCCTAAAAAAACAGGCAGCCAAGACTTGCACTGAGGCCCCACCCATGCTGTCTGCTGCTACAGTCCACAGTGGACAGATTAAGCTTCACCATTTTTAATGAGGCTTTTGAACTGTTGGATGAAAATGTGTTTCTTACAGTACATTTATCCTGCTGACTCCTACTGTTTCAGACCAGAGATTTGCTTCTAATGAGAAGCCTATGCAAAAAAGACAAGACATTCAGCTGTGTCATTGCCCTGGGCTCATTCCTGCTCTCTCTCCATTTCTTTAAATCCTCCAAACAGATAACTAAGCCACCTTTCATTCAGAATGTTTCTCCTGGCCATTCCTTTTTCTTTACCCTGTTCTGGATATGTAACTGGTTCATCAAAAGGCCACTGAATTTATGGAAAGAGTTGATGGCTCAGGAGTTAAGAATTTCAGCGTAAAGTAGATTACCCTTGGTTTCTAGATCCTTTTCTTATTTTTGGTTGTGGATATAAAATGGAACCATTGAGTTATCCATGAGGATTTTGAAAGTCCTCATGCAGCTCTCTGAGAACCAGGCCATTTGCTCTGTTACATTCTCTGTAACCCCAGAAAATGTCCTCAGACACTACTCCAGTTTCTTTTTCTCCTCAAGCTAGTCGTTGCATATTCATCTCTTTGCATGTTGTTCATATTTGCATACTTCTGTCCACTTTCAATAATTCTAAAATTATTTCTGCCATATTATATGCAGTGTTTCTATTTATGTATTGTAGATTTGTTTTCTCATTGCTGCTAAGCACTGCACTGAATCTCTGAGAATTTTATCTATGATTTTGTCCACAACGTTTCTGTTCAATGTTCAGTGGTGTACTTGGCAAGTGAAGCTGCCTTGTCATGACTGAGAGTGTCTGGAGCACTCCTACCTTACTTGCTGAAAATGTGGAAGCATTTGGTAAAGGCAGTACAAAGATACACAAAATTAAAGAACAGGCTTGTAATTCTGGTTTGATTTTATGTACCTAAATAAGTAGCTGTTAGGAAGAGCAAGTTGTTAGGCTGCTTCTTCTGTTCTTGTGCAGAAGAGTCAGAATCTTCAGACCCATCTACGGGCAGTCAGAAATACGACCCAGAAGGAGGTCTAAATAAAAAACTCCCCATAATCATGGATGGACACATGTTGTCCATTGGGCCATTTTGAACTTAGACTCATTCCTTCTCCTCGTATGAATGCAAGGTCTGACTTCACAATGGGATTAGGCACGTACTAAGGAACAGAATGTCAGGAATATCCTGCACCTGAGTGCCAGTTGAAGATCCCATCCCCACAGGCTCTTTGCTCTGCCTGGCGGGTACTGCTCTTCCATCAGGCCAATAGGGACAGCCCTCAGTCCTGCATGGCACTGCAGGAAGCCTCTGTCCTCCAAACCTCCGTATGAAATGTACCATGGGGACAGTTGTATCTGCTTCCCAAGCCTATTTATCACATCTGCAAAGGGACATTATAATCCACAAATCCTTCCAGCTAGCCTTGTAGAACATCAGGTATGCTTTAAAATGCAGTTGTTTAAAACAATCCATATTGTTTGTAAACTCCTTTGAAAAATAAGCAAATAATTTAAAAATGCTTTCTTAGTGCACATTATAGTTTTATTTCAGATATTAAATTAAAATTGAAAATAGATGGAATTTCTGAAATAAGTAAGACTGATGACTGCTGGGAAAAGGAAAGGGAAATTGTTATTTACTTAGTATTGATGGTATCATTAAGTTAAAGATGGGATGGTTTTGATCTTGTGTCTTTCCAGTAAGATTCCATGTATGAAAGTGAAGT
Source organism: Petroica traversi (assembly GCA_025920805.1). NCBI lineage: Eukaryota > Metazoa > Chordata > Aves > Passeriformes > Petroicidae > Petroica > Petroica traversi. Next base: position 2,132,939 of record JAHLSL010000012.1, read on the forward strand.
GAACCCAAAGATGCTCATGAGTATCACCATTCCAGCATGACAAATTGTTTCATGTTCTCAATGGTATGATAGCCAAATAAATAGAAGCAGTGTTTATTTTGCCACTCAGCAGATCTTTCAAATATTATCACTGTGGCATATTTCCTTTGTTTTATTTTATTTCAAGTCAAATTCTATTTAAGACTTTAGGTCACTGCTTTATGCCCTTGGGCTGGGTACAGGTCTTTAAGCAAGCCACTGTAAATAAATAAACGGCAGCGATTTCCATGATTGCAGATCATGACAACACTGGCAGGAACATTTGCTTTAAATGCCATATCACTTTCACCTACTGCCTTCAGGCCAGTGCATGACATGCAGTAAGTGTCAGGAGAAATGTCACATCTGGGAGGAAGAGCTTGTGTGAACGTTAAACTGGAATGTGGAAAAATGGTGTCACATACCCTGTAATCTAATACTGTGCTCCCTTAAAAGGGATGTTTTCTCTATGGAGATATGTGTTTACCAAAAGGACTTCTGCTTGAAGTTCAACAGAAACTAAACTTATCTACTTATCCCCAGTTTTCCTGGGAAGCTCTTGCTACAGGGGTTCAATTCCAGGTCCTTGTATATTTTGCTGACATGATAAGAGTCTTTAGCAAATAAACTCAGAAACTGAAAAGGAGAGGAATGAAATTAATTTGTGTTATGGAATGAGAATAACCTTCTCCTAGGCCATGAGAACAACATCCTACCCCTAAGACTCCAAGTCTTATGAGAGTCCTCATTCTTATATTTGGAAGGAACCAAGAATAAGAATAGGGAAGGGATCTAATGATGCTTCACTGGTGCATACTCAGCTCAGGAATTTTAAGGACTTGGGCTGCATTATGTGAAGGTCCTCTGCTGTTTGTTTTGAATCTGTCACCTGCTAGATGTATTTGATATCCATAGTTCTTTTATGAGACAACGCAATGGATAACTATTCCTATTCCTATTAGGGTTTTTTTTTTGTGCTGCTCTCTTTGCAGAAGTCTACCACAGCATTTCTCCATTGCTTTCTGGGCTGTGCTCCGTTCCTCTCATGGAAGCATTGTCTGGCTTCAAGAGTCGTTCTTGTCCTTGTCTTCATATTTTCTGTTTTTACTATAAGCTTTTTGAGATGATGGCACTGGAAGTTTGAATTCTGGGTCCACTGTGGATTTATGCCATACTCTTTTCCAAATAATTCTCAGCATTTTAGCAGCTTAATAGTTCATTAGTAAGGATACCTTTCAAAATCTCTCTCCTGAGTGATGAACTATTTCTGAATCTAACATGTAGATAGGATTGTTTCTCCCACAGGCATTACTTTACATATATGCATTCAGTTTCATTCTTTGTTCTATTACTGCCTTAACATCATAAAAATCAATAAATCTTCACAGTCAGCTTTCATTTTGATTACCTTGAACAATACTGTAGCATCAGCAAATTTTGCCACTTCACTGTTAAACCTCTTTTCCAACCCAGTGATTGTAGTGTTTTCAATGATTTTGAATTCTTACTTCTGAAAAATTTAAAAAATTCCTTTCAGCTGGTACTGAGTTGGTGATAAACAAAACATTACATGTTCAGTTATTTCAGGCTTGAGATCCTTTACAACTCTGAACTACATCAGGGTACAGTGGTTTGTTACTATTCACTTTGTTGATAGTTCCACTCCACTGACAGTTCAGTTTGTGACACAGTCTCAGATTCATCCCCTAGGAAGGAGGAGTCTGATGGAGAAATAGACCCAAAGTGTCCAAAGAAAGCATAACTACAACATAGTTTTTAACTGATTCTGCTCTGACCTTATGTTCTCTGAGTATTTCCTTTTATGCTGGGCTGTCAATTGGCCTGCAAAATTTCTGTCTGGCTTTTTATTCGCCATTTATTTTAAAAAGAATCTATATGACATTTCTTGTCTTTCACAAGTTGTTCCTCAAACTCTTTTCCAACCTGCCTTCATATGCATTTATTTTTAACCTGCCAGTTTTTATATTATTTTCCATTTTCCTCTTCTCAGTGTAGTCTCAGATATTTGAAAACCCGTCTTCTTACTTCAAATAACTTCGATTAACCTGATATTAAATCATGTTGCTTTGGGCTCAGGGTGGAATGTGATATATCTGAAGTCTGTGTGGTAGAAATCCTGCCATCCTTCTAAGCCTTTGATATACTGCTTATAAATGGTCTTCATGTTAACTGCAAACATTTACTCTTTAGTTGCCCCTTCTAGGTATTTTTTTCAGAGTTCTCATATTTGTATAGCTGCTTGCTTTTCTTTTCTTGCATTTTTTTTTCTTTTTTAACATCGGCTAGCTCTGAAACAAATAGATTTTGAAGACTGGCTTCTCCCCAGAGCTATCATTGCCTTTGTGACTTTGCTTCTGCCTTCTCACTTGTGTGAATACCTGGCTGTAACAGATTGTCTTCATGTGCCCCTTTCAAAGATGATGAGAGATTTTGCCCATGTCCTATTTTCAACTAAGAGGTCAGGCACCCAGTAATGCATTGCCTCATTCAAATGGGATCCTCTGCATTGCAACTGCCCTTTCTTCCAGTGAGATTTTCCCTTCCTGGAACCATATAACTGGATCAACATTCAACTTGCCCTTTTATTTCTAGGCAGAAGGGTAATTATATCATTATTCCAGACTCTGGAACGAAACTGCCAGTGGTGCAGTGGTGCCATCACACTACATTTGACAAATCAGCCCCAGAACCGTTCATTTGTGCCATCATGTCAGCAGCATTGCCTCTGCCCTCAGATTGATCTTCTTCATGTACCCTCTTCATTCAACCTCAGAAGCAAGTCTACCAAACTCACATTTTTGATGGGTTGGTACAGAGCAGGGCATACTGACCTCACTGAATACTTTATTAGTGAAGAAGTAAATTATTAAAATGAAAAAATGGAAATGATGCTATAAATAGAGTGAACTTGCTGCATGAGAGTTAAGCAGCCATTCATACTCATCTTCTAAATTATTTAACTCACAGCTCTAATTCACTAGTTTCTTCCAAAATGAAAAATTTACTCTTGTTTCTATGGCAATCCTCTGAATTTATACAGAGCTGAAGATCTAGATAGCCCCTGATATTTTACAGGGGTTTTTATCTGTTTAACCAAAACCTATAAACTCAAGTGTACCTTTATTTTTAAAGATATCCTTGAGGTTAGCGCTGGGTCTATATACTGATGACAGCTATAACACAGTAGAAAAAAATGAATAAGGGAGGCATAAATTGGTTTCATCAGGATGTTGCAGCCACAGTAACTTTGACATAAACCAGCTGCAAGCTTCTCAGGCTAAAACAGTCCTGAGATGAAACAGTTTTAATAATAGTTCTGGCTTGTGCACCATTTTAACTGAATCTAAAAGTCTTCCATGTTTATTGAGTTCAAGAGATACTGTTATTATTCAGTTTTACTTGCATGAGTCACATGAAACTTAAGCAATAAGCTCCCCACATGCTATGTACTTCAGAGGGTCCTAAGTGACCTGTAAAGAAGTTTGTGGTAAATCCTTCTATCATAGAACTTTGCAGACAGAACCTAGTGTAACCATGAAGAAAAATATCTTATAGCTGTGTAGAAAAGACCAGAGAAAGAGAAATATCATTCTTAGCTGCTTTCTCCAGTTATGATTGAAGGGTGGGCTTGGAAGTGCCATCAGTAGCTGTTTCAGTACTGTACCTTACAAATGGTGCAAGGTAACCCCATCTGTTCCCAGTTCAGTGAAGTTCTCTATAAAGTCAGTAACTGTGAGGGTTTTCAAATTCATCCACCCATAGTCTCAAGTCTAGGTGCTTGCTCCTTGTTTAATTTTTGTCTCAAGTGATGAAAACAGTGCATATTTTAACAAGTTTCCTTGGCACATAGTGGACTTCTACAGCTGTCACTGTGTTTAATGTTGTTTACAAGTGGATTGAAAAGTTTTGGGACTGCATCTGCATTATGACTAGTTTGCACTGCGTCTCACTGTGAAAACAAATCCAAGCAATAACCTGGTGAAGTTTAATGGTACCAAATTCCTGTTTAATACTTCCAGAATGCTTTGTCTTTCCCTCTCTTCTTATTTCCTTAGCAAGGAGGTAAATCAGAAATAGCCTTCATTACATTTTGCTTTGTCTTGAGCAAAGCACTTCTGAGGCCAATTTGGATCCTTATCTTTGAATCTGATTTTATCAGTCACCTGAAATGTAAAGGATTAAAATATTATAGATTAATCTTGCTGATCCAACAATGTTACCCACAGACCTTTACAAAACAGGGATCACTTCAATATAATACTGACATAGCTTGGTGCAAACCAACATGATCTGAGAACCTCTGCATGCATGCTCTTGGTGGTGATTTTAGCACTGATTGCAGTGTAAAAATCCTAGTATCTATCTGGTATCACAATTCAAAATGGTTACATAAAAAGAAAAAGAAAAAAGAGAGAACACTCTAGCATTAGTTTATGAAATAAAGGATCTAGGGGTAAAAAAATGAACATTTGTCACATCCTTAAGAGTTGCAATGGTGGGGTAGAAAAGAAACATAGCTGATAAAAGCATCTGTAAGGTGGCAGACCAAGTAAGACCTCAGAGGTAAACTGGCACAAAGGGATTCTAAATATTTGAAGAGAAATGCTCCAGGTGAAGATCCTTCTTAGCTCTGTTGCAAGTGTCTCTGACTGCTGGGTATTTGAGTATATGTCAGGTTAATCACAACATTTGAGTTAAATGTCAGCAAATTCCTATTAGGTCTGTAATTTCCTACCTTACAACCCCTATTTGCCTTCAACCAAGAGACATACATCCACAAAGATTGCTTCTATATTTGCAGAATGGAGGAAGACAGTGTGTAAATACCCTGATTTCTTGCTGCTTGGCTTAATGTAGTCACTGTAACCATCCTTTCCAAAAATGCCATCAACACTTGCAGTTGTTTGCATTTGAACAGATGATCTCATTATAAACATATGCCTTTGGTGTTCCTCTTTCTCAGCATGCTGTGATTTTCACTTCAGGAAAAGGAAATTTGAAATGAAAACTGTACTTTAAAGTAGTGGTGAGACCCATCACAAAGTAGAAACTCACCACTTGAGAAAGGAACTTGCACAAAACTTGGTTTGCTTTCCAGCATGACTGAATGATGATCTCATTGCTGTCACTGAACCAGAACAAAGACCTGATTGGAGTTGTTCAGGAATTTGAGAACAAAATGTAATGACGCTGGAAAATCCTGTCCTGTCAAAACCAACATATTCTTTGGAAATAGTTTGGTTTCAACAAACTTATTCCAAATCACTCTTGTATTTCCTTTTAAAGCTTGCCTAGTTTTCTGAAAATTCATGTAGAGAGGGTGGTTCAGGCATTTGTGTTTCAAAGGTCTAGAGCTCTTGCCAGCTCTGGCAAAGCTTAAAATGAGTTGAGTTGGAAGGAGTTGAAGACACAAAGTTTACAGTTTGTGAACAGAAAGGTGGTTTGCAGGGGAGAGCACTTGACAATATTCTAAAGAAATCCCTCTAATTGCTTGCTGCCTTCACAGCCCTGCCTCTAGGCTACCAATGACAGCTTCTGCAGGGAGCACGGTCCATTGCTCAGCCCTCCTAGCAGAAGACCAGGCAGAAATGATCCATTAAGACAGGCTCCATCCTGGTAGTAACAGGGCTGCTCCTCTCATTTCCATCTCCGCAAAACCTTTATAGGAAAGGAGAAGGACCAAACAGCACCCGACTCTGCCTGGTGTCAGGAAAGAGGATATTATTGCCATTACAAATGTGCCTCAGAGTGTATTTTTTCATAAATCTTGCTTCCATGGTGACAGACTTGATTAGGGATTTGAGAGATCAAATGAAGTTTTTGACAGGGGTTGGGCTAATCTCAGACTGGTGGTGGCCCCCACATAGATTTACTCTGTGCTTATAGAACATGCAAGGCACAGATGTGTCCGCTCTTCAGGCCAGCTGAGGGTTAGAGGTCCCCAAATTTCAAGTCAGCCCATGCAGCTGGTAGATTCCCTTCTTGCTGACTTCCCAGGCTGTAACACAGAGCCCAGGAGCTCTGGGAGCCTCAGCTCACAAGACTCCCCTCTCCTCAGCAGAGGACTGGGTGCCACATGCAGACACTGGAGTTTTTGGTTCCCTGGGTTGGAGCTAGGAGCTGGGAAGCCAGGGCACAGCTCTGGGCATTTGAGTGTCCTGGGCTCTCTGCCACAGAGTGGAGCACTACACCAGGCTGCAGGCTGGCAGCAGCAAACCTGTTGGGGAGCCCCCAAGAGATAATTCAGTTTCCTCTCCTTTTGAAAACAAAAAACAAAAACAAAGCAGGAAGAGAGAAGAAATCTGATGATGAAGTGACAGTGCCTGATCTGATTTCAGATCAGAGGGGAAATATTCCATATTTAGGAGTACAAAAGGCTAAGTTTTAAGCAATTCTGGTTGCAAGGGCAAGGCCCCAGTCCTTGCAACTGCTTAGGCATCAGTAGACTCACAGAGGCAGAGCTAACTGTGTACTTGCTTCAGCTCTTCACCAGACAATGTTTCTAATGCATACTCAGAATGTAGACAACAACATATGTACGATTCACCTTAAGTCAGTACTTCTCTGTTTTTGTCAGGACACGGACCTTACAGCCTCCTTTGCTGAGATTGATCAATCAGAATATTGTCATTGATACCTACAGCTGCCTCTCTCTTGCATGAATACTTCAGATAGTTAAACATATATTACATGAATTTGATTCCAAAGCAAAAAAAAGCTCTTCACCAGCACTTTCTGTCCTTGCCCTGTAATAACCATAGCAGCAAGAACAAAGAAATGTTGGATCTTAGATGCAGTCAATCTGCCAGTCTCAAAAACTTTCTACTTATGCTGGTGTTAAGTCCACAGATGCCAAGAGATTATCACCACTTATTTCTTCTGAGCTTTGCATGTGTGCTGGTTCTGACAATTACTTGTGGCAGAATCTTATGGAAAAAGACTCTGAGAGGCTTGGTCTTGAAAGTGAGGGCTTTAAAGTATCCTGCTGAGTAGGATCCAGGTTCTTCCTCTGACAGAAGCACCTCCTTCTTCTTCTGCTCTTCCCACTGTCAGTCCTGCAATGACCTGGCAGGCCTTGCTGGCAGGAGCTCAGCACAGCTCGGCTCCAGGCTGGGATGCTGCTGTTGCTGCTGGTGAGGTTCTCTGCTGTCCCTGCAAGCAGGGCATGGTAATCTTCACTAACAATGACACCCTGTCTTGTGAAACCTAAACAGCTGGAGAAGTATTTGGGGGAGTTGTATGTACAATGGTCTGTACAAAGCCTGACATCCTGGGCTTTGCTTTCTCTGTCAGACTGAAAGCCCTTGGTGAAAGAGAGGGTTGGGAGACCAGAGTTTTGATCTGCTGTGTGTCATAATCAATCTTTTGCAAAATATTCACTGAAGAAAGAACTTTCTTCTGGAGAACAAGTTGTTTACATGATGAATTCCATGCTGAGGTTAATATTTATAGCCACTATGAATCTTTTAAAGGAGAACAGCTTCTAACTACAGTAAGGTATGAGGCTTTAATTATTACAGTATTTACAGAGGTTGGGCAAAATGTATGGCAGGTTTTTTTGTAGCTATTGTGTTGCAGAGAAAGAAATACAAAATGAACTCTGCCCATGCTGATGCCAGCAGACACCGTTGCAAATTGTAAAAAGAACAAGAGAGAGTATCTTTTTCCTATGGCAATCTCCTAGTTAACTGCTAGTTTCCTTATCATTACCTGTTCATTACTTTGGGGTTAAGAATTTCTTATACACAGGAGAATGAGCAACCTGACAGTTCCATAAAAAGCCACAATAATGGTAGGCATTATATGCAACTGATTGATTTTCTTAATATAGTATCAAGCCCATTTAAAGCTGTATTTGTAGAGAGACAGTGACACCCAGTGGTTGCTGAGAAATATAATGGGCTGGCCCATAATTCATTTGGGGCGTTGGATGTGATCATTTTCTAAACTAGCTCATATACATTCAGAAAAGTTCCAGTGTATGCTGTTTATTGAAAAAAACCCGGTGATTCAATACCTGGTTTTGTTTTATATATTATATTGAATCTCCAAAACTAAAATAAAACAGAAATATACTAAGCTAATCATACAAGTAGTGTTTTCTTATAGCCCTTGCTAAATAAAATTGTGTTGGGTAAAGCACAGTTCAAATAATTAAATGTTTTCATCTGTCACAAAAATTTTTCTAATCAAGCTTGTAGAGGAAATATTCTATGTTGTCTTTAAGGCAGAAGATAGGATGGTTTACATTCCATCTTTATTTTAGTGTTTAGCTAAATCTGCTCTTACAGTTGACAGTGTGTGAAAACCATCTCATATTTTAAAGAACCAATGTAGTTTTCCTCTGGGTCCAAAGTGTAGATTGAAATTTTATTCTGATTTTTTTTTTCAGGAGCCAAATGAAACTTAAAAATGAAACTCAGTGCAAGGTTTAATGAAAAAACAAATTCCTCTTGCATCAACTTGACATAAATAAGAAGTTTCCTGCTTGAAATGAAGCTAATAGTGAGGAGTGATTGCTGATTTCTAATCTAGCAGCAACAGAGCAATTCATTTTTCACATTATGTTGAGCAGATGCTCAGTAATTCAATTCCCTTCATTCTGAAATCTTTATTGAATCTTTGTTGAAGATTCACAGGGATTAGTCTTATGTTCTTGTGGTCAGCAGAAGGAGTACAAATTTTAAAGGTGGTTCTGTGCCAGGCACAAATGAGCATCAGAACCCTGCGAAAAATGAGATTGTTTGTTTGAGAGTCAGGGGAGGCAAAGGAGCAGCAAAGCCCAGGCTCCACTGAAGATCCCAGAGAAACTCTCTCTGACATGAGCAGAGCAGAGCTGTGTGTCACTGGCTCTGAGGAATGGCCCAGGTGCTTCCTGCTGTTGGCAATCTGCCTCAGGTTTGGGGCGGATATATTGGCTACTGCCACCCCGACTGTTGGGGGATATTGGTGTCCTCACTTGTCTTCAAGGCTGTGGCTTTATGAAATATTGGTGCTGTCCTACAGCCTGAGGAAGAAATCTCCTAGTCACCCTTAGTTCTTTTCATATTGTACTGGATAAGGTTTGTTTCCACCAGTCATGCAATCTTGCTCTCATCTCCTAATAAATAGCTCAGAATAGGGGTGATTTAGGGCTTTTTTAGGATGATGTGTGAGCTGACATACCCCCGTACCTTCAGTGTGTGAGCTTCTAGAATTTCCCAGAAAGGTACTATTGCTACTAGCTGCAGGGGGCCAGATGTGCTCCACATTCCTACCTTCAAACCTTCAGCTGGAAGTGGTCTGGGGTAATTTTGAGTAGAGAAACTAAGGGAATGTGAGTAAAGCTTCTGAGACCTCTGTGTGGCTTGAGGAAGGACTAGGAGTAACTATGTCTCTGCAAGTATCTCCAGATCACTGCAGTTTCTCTCTGGATCCTGGGATATTCAAAGGCTTGAAGAGGAACAACCCTTTGCTGATTTTCCTATTATATTGTTATAATTTGGAGGGGGAAAAAAGAGTTTTAATATGAACAAACCTATTACTATTGTTATGTTTTTGCGCTGTGGCAGGCTGTACCCGTTGATCCAAATCTCAAGCTGATTTTTGAGGTCCCAGTCTCGAAAGAATTTGAGGTGTTGCAGCTCCAACAAAAGTAATCTGACCATTCCAATATCCCCATCGAAATCTACTTAAATATATGTAATTTTGTTAAAAACCTCATTGTTTTAAAAAGAAGGCTGTCGGGAAAAATTCACAGGAAAAAAAAGGAGAGGGAGGACAAAGGAGTAAAGTTAAAGAAGAAAAAGAAAACAAGTGCAGAGCAATAAATTTACATGCCAGGTATGAGGGTTAGAAATAGTCCCAACCTTATTTCCCTCCTTTTGAGTCCCAGTGTGTTTTCACAGAGGAGAACTTACACAGTAAGGACATTAATACACTTCTTGCGTGCTAGCTGGTTATTAGAGCCTCACAACAAGGAAGGTGATCAGAGAATACTTGTCACATGCCCAAACTACCCTGATTTAAGGAACCTGCCACCTCAGTGCATCATATGAGGCAGGTCAAGCCTAGGGTGAAGCAAGCTTTCCGTGTAAGAATTTTAATTAGCAATGAGCACAATAAAATACATAAGCTGCTGAAAGTTAACAAGTGCTACTGTTTGAGGTTTATGTTCAAATCCATGCTGTGCACTTCCCTTTCCTCACTGCTAATGGATTAGCAGTATACGGGATAGTAATCAACAAATATTACAATCATCCTTCTAATCTTATTAACAAACTTGTAAGAAGCATTAAGGACACATTTATACCACTTGTGGGAAACAGTCCAAATACAACGAACCAAAAGCTGCTTATCTACAAGCAAAACCAGCATTATATGACTGAAGGGGGCCGAGTTAATCAGAGCTATCAAGAGGCTAATTCAGGTCCAGAGGGCTGAGAAGGCAGGTTAAGTGATTGTTCATAAATCATTGACAGCATACCCTATTGTAGCACACTATTCTGCACTGTAGCAACAAACAATGTTCTTCTGTAGGGTGCAGTTTCCTGCTTTCTATATGTCTGTGTTTTGACATTTTAAGAATCTTGTCAGCATCTTTTTATCCTTAAGTTGTGAATATGTTATAGCTCAGCTTGTTAATCATCAGGTCTTTAGGAAGGAAGGGGATAGACTGTAAAAACAAACCTAAAATTGTTCATGTTTGCAGGCAGCACTACTGTGCTTATTACAAGTATACATAAAAAAATAAAAGAATGTGGTTCCAAGATACTGTGGAGAAAAACTGGGGAAAGCAACTGAGAAAATCTGAAAAATCAGCTGTATATGTCTCAGGCTCCTTTGTTTTATAGGTTGGAGGGGAGGATGGTTAATTTTTCACTTTGAAATATTTTAGAGAAGTGCTGAAATGTACTGGCTTATGTAATGTAAGCTTATTACTGATTCCACCATGGAAAAACTGGGATCTGGTAGTATTATGTGTTTCTTCTGATAGGATTGAGACTATGCACAGGCTGCAGTTGACTGCTCTTTAGAACTGGCTTCCCAAGGCTCACTTGCCAGTTTTAAAAAGTGTTATAAACACTGCTCTTCAGCTGCCTGCTTTCCCTTCCACCAACAGTTCTAAGAAAGCCGTTCCCACTATTTATCTGAAGTTAAGGATTCCTCCAAGGACTAGATTTGATGGCACTTGTTTCTGGTCTTACAAGACATGGAACACACTCCAATTCTCTATACAGCATAATACTCCACATTTCCAGTGCCTGATATTTCTGCTGCTATGCATTATAGTATTTATGTGCATCAGCACAAAGGGAGGGCAAAAGGCTGCCTTTGCAATGTGCTCCCTCTGGAAACATGACTCTCTGGGATAAAAGACAACATAACATAAGAAAAAGAGAATAGTCTTTTAATTACAATCATTAAATCATGTGTGGTTTTGTCAATTTTTCCACAAAACACAGAAGGTCTTCAGACTGGGACAGTATGCCTGAATAGCACAAGAAGCTAAAAACAAGTGAAGCCAATAGTTCTGTTTGATAACACTGTCAAATCAAAGTTGTATAGATTTGTCCCCAGCTATCTGAACAGGATTATTTGCTCATTTTTGCCACTTTATGGGTGTATTTTTTAGTTCTCTTCTTTCCTTTTCTCTACCAGAAAACTTTACATATCCATTTTTAGCTCTAGGAAGTGGATTGCCTCAGGGCTCACACAGTCCTTTGGCTTTTGTCATAGGGTGAGACATAAGCCCTCATCTGGCTCTTATTTTCTTTCTCAGCCTCACCAAAATTTGACTGCTCTATAGCTCACATTTCCAGCTTTGTCCTATTATGTCTGAGATGCCAACTGGCAACAAAACTATTCAGGCACTTGGAGTAAAAACTAAATATTTCTTGTTCATTCTAATTTCTCAGCATTGTGTCAGAGCTCCTGGTTTCCTCCCTAAGTTTCTCCCTTGGATCCTTTAATTGCAATCATCAAAAAAAAAAAAAAAAAAAAAAAAATCATCCTTCTCCATTCAAGCTCCAGGACTGAATTTTCACCACCATCTGTCCAGGATTTTGCTCTGACAAGGCTCCCTGCCTGGATTGTGCACATTTTCTTCTTCTGGTTCACCAATAGCCATTAACTCTATTCTGTCAGCAGCTTTTTAGATATGAGTTTTTGCAACTGCCTTTAAATGGAAAATGAAGTCCTTTCATTTGATTGTTGCAAACATCTATCCATATCCTTGTAGCTTAATTATGAGGCCTAATAGAGCTTTTTGGTTTTGTATCATTCATCTTAACTGTCAGAGTGTATTTATACATCTCAAGAACACTCAGTATGCTGCAACTCAATATCCACCAGAAAATGGAGTGTGTACTTTTGTACTTGCATCTTCTCACAGAATAAAGCTGGGGAGCGCAAGGGATTTGCCTCGATCTTCAGGATCAGGTGGCAGTGATAAGAGTAAACAAAAGAATACTCAGAATAAATATGGTCTTTCTAATTTTTCATTGTTTCCGCTGTAAACAACATTAACTACATTCTTTGGTGAGAAGTAGAGTCTGCTGAGAAAACAGGAGGGAAAGAAACCAAAATACAGCTGTGAGAAAGAAAGATGCAACCAGGAACTTGGTTACTCTTCACATTTTGGCCATTCAGAAGGAGAGCTTTGAAGGACAAAGGGGCTCTGAAGCACAAAGATTGACATTCTTAAATGTTGATGAGGATATCTTCTTTACAGTATTATATTGAGATCTCTGTTCTGCATTGAAATTAAAAATAAGTACTACAAAAATCCATGTGTCTGTTTTCACAGATGCACCCTAGCAATTTAAAATCAATGTTTCTATTTTATTCAACTTTATTCAGTTTTGCATTTATATATTTGATATAGGATTTTTTCTGCTTGGGGAAAAGAAGTTGTACTATTTTGTCAATACAGAGAACTTACACATTTTCACTGAATTCAGCTCTTTGCTGAATTAGGATCATGCCTTTGAAAGAACATAACTACAGGGCAAATGCTCTATTTATTTTCATTGGCAGGGCAAAAGTAACTGAACGAAATACCTCTGAAGCACTGTCCAGCACAAATCAAAGCCTGCAAGAACAACTTCATATATGGAGATAACACAGAGTTAATGAGTTTGTGAACAAGCACCCATGGTTTAACAGTGCCTAGAGAAGTGACCAACAACTCCAACAGGTGCTCCTGCCCCTTCGTTCCAGTGGCAGACTGGAAGCCAAGAGTGCTGTCTTTGCTTGGCCACCACTTTTTACAGAGGAAAAAAACCCGCTGGTAAAACACCCACCTATTATCCATCAGGTTGCAGATTCTGTTACCTTTTTCTTAAGAGCTTTCTCTGATCTAGATAGTTAATGACATTTCTAGTAAAAATGAGCTCATAAAAAGCACACAGATGAAGTGAACACTCCTTGGAATCATTTAAAGGCCAAGGGGTGTTACAGGTTGCTGGATCTGAGGCTAATGCAAGGTCAGCTCTCCCTTAATTTCTTTTGACTTGTTTCTTTCAGAAGAGGATATGATACTATTCTCACTCCAGTCTCACTTGCCAACAAGGAGATCCAAATAATCCTCAAGCTCCTGAGTCAATATATGGTTATAGGGGAAAGCATTTCTCAAATATGAGAGATTGTATGTCCACTGGGAAAGCTCTTTTTCAGTCTTCTCTCTCAAGCAAAACAAAACTGAACTATTTATCATAAGCTACATTTTTTAACCTCTTGCTGTTCTCGATGCTCTCTCTCAACTTCTCTATAACTTTTTTAATAATCCTGCCAAGGCTGAACACTTGTTCATCAGAACTCACCAGCATATGTTTTTTGCAATAGCATGGTTTTTCCAGTCTTTCACAGAAGAGCCTCAATTCTTACCTGTTACACAGGTAAATCTTCATTTATTTTAATGAAAATGATGCTCATTCCTAGCTACAGCTCTTTACATCTGTCTGTAATGAATTCTCTATTGATGTTTTTTAATCATCTTGTAAATACATCCAATTTGATTTGCAATTTTATATTCCAGCAGGGCTTGTGAGCCTTCCAAACTCAGTATCACCAGAAATTTTATGTGTGTCCTCCATTCTGTCATTTAAGTCATCTGGTAACATATTGGTTAGAACAAAGGACTTAGAAGCATAGAATTATATGTTTTTTCCTTCCGTTACACAACTATGTATTGATTTTCAAAACACACATATTTCATTTGTAAACTTAATATTTTAACCTAGAATTTCCACAGCATCTCTGGAGGTACAGGAGTTGCCTAATGGGGTCCCTTCAAGATCACTTAGTTCATCAGGGATTTATGTCACAATACAGGTTATGGCATCCTCATTAGCTCTCATTTGGTTCATGTAAATTAAGCGTAGCCTTCTTGTATTTCTGATGCCTTCAACCATGAATGGGATGGGGAAAAAAAAACCCAGCTCACTTTGCTAGCTGAACTGTTTTGGTATGTTTCTAATGCCTTGATCACGCCAAAATGCTAGACAGAATTAGATGTTAACTGTCTCACATACTACAACTATTTATATTTTGATGCCATCAATTATATGGCATATGGTTTTGTTTGCATAAAAGATAACACCACCTACTGATCAGGTACTGTATCATGTAATCAGTATGAACTACCCTTCAGCCCAGAGAAAGTAACTCATAGAAGATCAAATGGGATCTTCTTTTGGAAAAATCCAGGAGAAGCATTTTTTTACTAAGTCATTAAAGGCAGACATATGAATTGCCATATCCATTTCAGTCACTGGATTGTGTAGCCCTCACAAACACTCAGACTTTTCAACCTTGGTGTCCAGTGAGTGACCTCATGGAAAGTCAGCAACAGGTCAGAGAGGGGAACTGTGTCACCTTTGCAGTCTGAATGGCAGCTCATGCAGATTAGCCAGTTCTGGGGTCAGTCCGTCAGATCAGCTTGACCGTGGAATGCATTCCTGACTTGAAAGGAGCATTCTGATACTTTGTGGCATTTAGGATACAGAACATGTCACGACTTCTGTGCAAATGTGTAAGAAGTAACTTTGCTAAATTAGATAGTAGAATTTTCAAGTTGTAGTAGCATACAAACTTCAGAGATTGTTAAAATATTCACATTCTCAGCACAATATACTTTATTATGGTTAAAATAAGAGTAAGCAGTAAAGTGTTGTAGGGCTTGTCAAAAACTGTCTCCGTATTATCTGAGGGTACTTTTTCTGCAAGTTTCCTCCTTGTACAATTACTTAATATCTTGTTTGCTTACAGAATAAGTGGTGGAATGCCCTTCTGCGTCCAGAAAAAAATAGAGAGCTGTTTCTTGATGTAAAGTAAGTTTCTGTTCATAAGTATTTGAAATTTTATTATACAACTATCAAAAACCTTTTTTTTTTCTGGTCACAGCTAATGGTCTGGTTAGTAAATATTTCTGCTACCAGTATAAATGAGTGTATCTATGATCCATTTAATTAATTCATTCTTTAATGGTTTCATTAAAAGATATTAACATTAGTTCATGAATGAGATGTTTATTGTGGGACTGGAATATCTAGACTAAACCAAACGTCATACTGTTCCAAGAAGCTAGGGCTCAAGGTTTTCCTCACTAATTTGAGCAACTAGATATAGTGAGGCAGGTCCAAAGAGAAGCTCTAACAGCCCTAGATGCTAATGCAAAAGCCATTTCAAAGTGGATGATTTATATTATAACAATTAACCTAATCTGGTATTACTCTGAGACATTAGGAATAAAACTCCACAGCCATCTGCCTACTTACTTTGTCAAGGCAGTTAACTCCAAACTTCCCAAAGAAATGAGAAGATGACTCTTAACATCAGTGATTCTGACTTCCTTTTCACAAGTAATTAGTACAATATGTTCTGGTAAATTCACATAACGCATGATTCTTGAATTTCGAAAATTAAAATCAAACAGGAGCCTTTCCTAATGGCAGACAGGTTGTATTTGTGACTCTCCAAAAAAGCATTTTTATGCAGCACAGCTTATTACACTGTTGGAATGTTTCCTTTCCCTTTTCCCTTCCCCTTTCTACCATACAGTAAGCCAGAGGGAAAGCAAAATCGGCCCACTGGTGGTAGGAATGAAGCCAGCCTTTGCCAACAGTTAAATCCATGGAAAGGTGGCTATGTGCAGAGAGCTATAAGACACTCTAAACTTGAGCAGACCAACCAGAACACTATAATTGCTCACATATTTACACGTGGTGTGGTCCTTAATAACCGGAGGCAATTTCTGTGATGTGCAGGACGCCAAAATGCAGAAATTGCTGAGAAATCTAGCAGCAGCGCCTGGGCGAAACAGCGTTACTCAGCTGGTGTCAAGCAATTTTTTTCCCCCTAGGAAAAAGCCCTGAAGTGTAACCCTGGGCAGGGTCTGATCTGGCAAAAGCAGTGCTAGAGTGCCCTCCGCTGGCACAGCCCAGGCAGGGGACAGAGGGCTGCTCACCTACAGCCTGAAGGGAAGGAGCCTGAAAGGTGGAGACCAAAATGTTTGAGCAAACGCTGAGAAAAATCCAGAGTGTTTGGATCTGGTGGGTTTCTTGATCCTTCACTACTCATGTATGACAGAGGATCCGGAAGAGCAACTCTTAAAAACCTACTCACTGATATTTTAGATAGGCATGGGCAGAACATCTATCCTTTGTCTCCTTCAGTGTCTCTTTGATGTGAAATTCCATCCAGATCTCAGCTGGTCAGAAAATCTCTAGAAAAGGAAATAATTAAAACAAGTTTTCTTGCATTATTAAAATTATGTTTAAAAGTAGATAATGAATTATAATGAATGTCTTTCTAAATAGTCAATTGAAAGCACAGAAATCAAATTACTTAACTGCTCGTGCTCATACAGAGATCACAGTCAGAATCAGACAATGAGAAAATACAGAAGATATTTCTAAATAGTGAACAATTTTTATCTTTGCTAGGTACCAGCAGTGTCACAAAATTATCTTCTGTTGATGTGAACATCAACCTACATGTATTTCTCTTTTACTTAGAAAATAATAAAGCACGTGCATAGCACAAGGTCCAGTGCATGGAACCATGAAACAAGGAGAGACAGAACTGGTCACCCAGCCTATCATGCAGTCTCATTTGTCACTGCTCCTTTTTGGCACACTAATAAAATGTGCATTTGTGACTCATCTTATTGCATAATATTCTGTCATTTATTATCACTGTCCCAAGTTTTCTCCTCAAAGCTGATCCAGTGTGATGTTTGATCTCTCTCTCTTTTGTCTCCTCCCATCCTTTTAGAGTGCCCTGAGGACTTCTCTTTGTGTTTATCAAGAGGTACTCTACTTCTGTGCCCCAAATCACCATTTTTTTTCTGTCAATGTATGCTGTTGGTCTTGTTAGGAGACAAGTGCTAAACAGCTTAAAATCCTATTCGATAATTCAGAATTACAATGAAGCAAGCGAAAGGTTTGCCTTAAGTGCAAGCAATTCCTTAGCATGGCATTTTTTTGTTGCCATCCCTATATGTAGTTAAACAAAAATAAAAATTGAAATCAAACAAATAAAAACACAAACTAAGGAAGGAGTCTAGGCTCCAGAGAGGGATCTGGACAGGCTGGATCAATGAGCCAAGGTCAATGGTGTGCAGTTCAACAAGTGCGGGGTCCTGCATCTGGGTCGCAATGACTGCTTGCAGCATTACATGCCTGGAGAGCAGAGGCTGGAATGATGCCTGGGGGAAAAGGACCTGGGGGTGCTGATTGACAGGGGCTGAACATGAACCAGTGTGTGCCCAGGGGGCCAAGAAAGTCAATGGTATCCTGGCCTCTTTCAGCAATAGTGTGGCCAGCAGAACTGGAGCAATGACTGTCCCACTGCACTCAGCACTGGTGAGGACCTACCCTGAGTGCTGTGTCCAGCTCTGGGCCCCTCACTGCAAGGACACTGAGGTGCTGGAGCAAGTCCAGAGAAGGGCAATGGAGCTGGTGTAGGGTCTGGAGCACAGGTCCTGTGAGGAATAGCTGAGGGAGCTGGGTGTGTTTAGTCTGGAGAAGAGGCGGCTTAGGGGTGACCTTGTCACTCTCTAAAACTGCCTGAAACGAGGATGTGTCACTACATCCATGGGGTAGGGGTCTCCTCTTCTCCCATGTAACAAGTGACAGGATGAGAGGAAGTCGCCTCAAGCACAAGGGGAGGTTTAGATTAGCTAAAGGAAGAATTTCCTCACTGAAAGAGTGGTCAGGCATTGAAACAGGCTGTCCAGGGAAGCAGTGGAGTCACCATGCCTGGACGCATTAAAAAAAATGTAGTTGTGACACGTAGGGATATGGTTTTGTGGTGGCCTTAGTAGTGTTAAGGTAATGGTTATTCTTGATCTGAAGTGTCTTTTCCAACTTAAATGGTTGCACGATTCTATGATTTCGTTATTTGAAATTTGCTCAATAACAGACCTGTCTGGCATCCTATGGAGGGCACAGTTTCCAGAAGTACCCAAGACATCCCAACAACAACAGGGAACAGCACACTCATAGCACTGTAGTTAAATATAATAGTAGAATCATGAAATGTCTCAAATTTTAAGGGATCCATAAGGATGAACAGGTCCAACTCCCTCCTCCTTGCAGGATTACCTAGAAGAAAACCATATGACTAAAAGTATCATCCAAATCTCCTTAAACTCTGAGAGGCTGGCTGCAGCTGAGTAAAGAGAAGAGACATCAGAAGCGGAAGGAATTCTATTTCAAAGGTATTGTAATAAACGAGTTCCATATAACAGTTAAGAAAATGAGCTGCTCTTAGCAGATGTCTTGACTGCTTACCTTCTTAAAGAAAAATCTGATTATACAAGTATCTGTGGGGGCATTTTGTAGTATCAAGACAATTTTTGTTTTAAAAATAGGTTATGTGCAATTATATATATATATATATTTTATTGCTGCTGCAGAGAAACTGATAATCATTGTAAAATGTCCACAGAGAACCTGAACCCGAGTCATACTTAATATAAATGCAAATTTGGGTGTTCCTTGGATATGACAAAGTAAAAACTTCCAGTCATGTTCTCTCCATAAAAAACAGATTGGGTTTTACTAGTTCAGAATTATTTGAGTTGGACCTCTCAGTGATTTCCTTTAATGGGATATATACGCAAAAGGAGGTTTCTCCTACAAATCAAACCACTGCTCTAATGCTATTTCTGGACCTGTAATTTTTCTAATTTATAATACATTTATATCTATATTCCATGACACTTAATGAGACCTATGCATGAAATAGAATTCAATATATGTAGCACAAATGCTACATTTAAGCCCGCTTCCTCAAGATGTCAGGAAAAAAATGTGTTGGTATTCATTATGGACCAAAGGGATGGATTTACGCGCAAATCCGAAGTGGAGTTATCTGGAAGCTTTTCTTTTAAGCCATTGAACACAGAAAAAGTGAGATCCCACTTTCTGATTCTTCAAAGCACAGACCATAATCAGAGCTAGTGTTTGCCTTTTAATTGTAACGGGAAGGGGAAGGGGAAGGGGAAGGGGAAGGGGAAGGGG
>JAHLSL010000012.1:2152885-2167790 GCA_025920805.1 Petroica traversi
CCCTGAGAGCCGGAGCCCGGCTCGTCCCGGCCCGGCTTCCCTCGGAGCCGGAGCCCGGCTTGTCCCGGCGGTGTGACATTACCGGGACCGCTGTCACTGCCGTTCCTCCGGCTCCCGTGGTGCTGCAAGCCCACTTCGGTGCCTTACCGAAGGTTCTGTCCTATGTTCGCTTTTGCCGCGATGCTGTGCCAAAGTCTGCGCCGTGTCTCGTTTCAGCACAGTCGTGAAGGAGAAAAAGAAGCCGTGTATGTAATTTAGGGGGTGAAGTGTGGCCTGCAACCAAACTGCTGCACAAATAGCAGTGGTGTGAAGATGTGCCTAAAACTTAAAAACTGAGCATACAGGAGTCAACACCGTGCTAACTTCTTTTGGTGGAGAATGATTTTTTTTTTTTTTGGTCTCATTTAAACAAGAAGGATTTCATTTTTATGTATGTATTTAGTTACTCTTGTAATTGTGACTAAGGAATCAAATAAATACTTACTCATGTGTTCCACCCTGGAAAGGAATTGCTGAAGTGGAGAAATTACTGTAGAATACCTGTTCTTTAGTGAGTTTCACAGCCCTTCTGAAAAGAAATACCAGTCAAAACTCACAGTCATGGCTGTGAAGTTTTTTGTTGCTGGAGTTTTTTTGCTGGTTAATTTCCCTTTGTTTTGTTTTTTCTTCTTCACCTTGGCCTGAAAAAGGATCTATGTACCTCTGAGCAGAAGCTCTCTGCTTTTCCCCTGGAAGTATTTATTGGGCAATGCTGAACCCAGTCCAATTCAGCCACCTTTCTGGTAGGATGTGTTGAATCACGCTTGGCTCCATGTTTTTTATGAACACAAGCAAGATGTGATCTCCTGCCTGTTCAAGTGTAGTCCTGTCCTCAAAGTGCAGGATAGACCTACCCTAGCAAAGAAAGACATAAACAAAGTTAAACATCTTGATATTTTAAAATTAAAATAGTATGCATTACTCTCTAATTTTTATGAGTTCCCCAAATCTTGATCCATATGAAAAAAAATAAAAATTAGCTGTTCTAGTTCCCCATCTTATTTCTGTGGGAGGTAGGAGCTGTATGGAAGAAAACTGGAGAAATGTTCACAATTAGGTCACCTGACGTGCTAGAAAGAGCAGACTGTTTGCGGTTTTGCCTCTTGTACTGCTTTTACAAAATTAGCAGTCAAGACTGTTTTGAAAGCTGGTTTTCTACAGTGCTTTGTTAAAATGAGGCATCTGAGAGACCTTGGTTTTTGCTTCTGTGGTGTTCAGCTCACTAGGAGCCATCAGTGTCATCAGTTCTTGGCAGAATTTCCAGTGCCCAGTTGCCCCGCAGTTAAAAATCTCATTCAAAGCAGCCTGTAGAAAAGGAGGTGACCAATCCCTTTCCCCCTAGGTTTCTGCAGCTTTGTCTTGCAAAAGAGACTTAAGATCAAGTTAATAGGTTTTATAATTCAGGAGTGGGGTTGCAGGTATTCATGGAGTGCTAAAAGGAGTCTTGGTAAATACAGCCTGTGTAGGAGTTTCCGTGCCTCAGGATGGATTGTTGTCCCTGAGAAAGGAGAAATACATGGCTGGTTGGCCTGCTGAGTTTGCTTCTTTTGACAGCTGCTTTTATGTAGCAAGAACCTGTCAGTGGAAAAAAGCGTTATGTTGTAACAGAAACAAATATTCATGACATGAGGGTCCCTCAGTCCAGAGAAAACTTCTGAGGCTTCAGCTTGATGGCCGGGCATTAAGGCTTCTTTTTTCCTGCCTCTGTAAACAGCAAAGGAAGGCTTTGCTTGAGTCTGTTGAGAACAGTGTATGTGTGCTGGGACCAAGAAGAGCAGTGAGAAATTCCTGCCTTAGGTTATGGTGGTCTTCACAAGGGTTCTGTGCAGATGGTGTTCCAAGAAGCAAAGGAATGGATCAGTAACTCTAATGATTATGGAAGAATTGAAAAATATTTGTGGAGAAGCTTGCATTTGATGGGCCTAACAAGCCAATCTGGGAAGGAGAATTCTGTTGAATTAATTGAGATACTGAGTGATCAGTGAACACTGAAGACTTGTTGGCTGAAGACATTGAGATTCTTTCTCTGTACAAATTTTGTTTCCATAAAACTGTATAATATTTTCAAAGAGGATGTTACAAATGTAATCTACAAGTATGGCCTGATGTGCCTCTGTGAGTAAATGTTTCAGAAGTACTTGCAGTAGTCAGGTGTTTTGGGAACTTTGTGTTGAGGAACTTTAATGTATGAAAAACACACAACAGTGAAAAGGTACAAATTTCTTTGATGAGGTGAAATGTTGTTGTCTCTCAATATAGTAAGCTTGTACAAAATGTTTACACATTTCTGTTTGGATTTTTCTTTTTTAGCAGATAATGGAAATTCATTATTTCCTAAGGGATTAGTTATTCCCTTCTTATATATATTTTTCGTTCTTCAAGTCACTTCATTTATTTTCCTATACTATTTTTTTATTTTCCATCTATATATAACTGAATAAAATGAGCAAAAAAGAAGAATATTTATTGGCGATTTTGCCAAAACCAAACAGAACATAGATAAATTGCTCTTTGTTTTGCTTAGTACCAAGGCAGAAAAAGATCATAGTGTATCAAAAAGAACTTGTAATAGTTCCAGAGCCTAAGGATCTCTGATAGTATTCTTTCTCTAAGATTTTAAGCTGTATTATGGGCAGGCTACAAATTAAAACATCTTCAAATGTTTTCCTTTTATGAAAAATCTGACATTAAAACAGAGTGGTTTTGGCTGAAACAATGCCATATAAAAAATGAGTGCCAAAAGAGGTAGAGTATGATAAAAAAAAAATAATAAAAAATCCACAATTTATGGCGTGATGAGACTGTCATTAGTTTCCTCCTTTTGTGCCTTTAAACACTTAATGATAAAGCACAAATGGAAACTTTTCTGTCATACCATAACACTGTGTCATGAAGCAAGAGTCCCAAAAAACTAAAACCTGGTATTTGAAACCTAAGCCAACATTGATACTATTGCAGTAAAATCACAAGTACACTATCAAATTATGTATCTGTGAAAGTATAATTTTATTCTGTAACTTTGAATATTTTATGGTGATGACCAACATTTGTAGCTTCATATGTTTGTTGTTTGTCTTCCAGTACTTTTAAAATCAAATGGCTTTGACAAGACATAAAAGGGTCTATATTTTTCTCCCTTTTTCTTTAGATATTAGTGGCTCCATAACAACTCCAGATGTTAAGCTAAATCTTGGAGGAGAATTCATCAAAGAATCTACTGCGACTACATTCCTAAGACAGAGAGGATATGGCTGGCTTCTGGAAGTGGAAGATGATGACCCAGAAGATAACAAGCCACTCCTGTATGTTGTAATTATTTTTGGGTATCTATCTTTATTAGCTGGGAAGGGAAAACAAACAACTTGTAGTCTCTGATTGTCCCACAGCCTTGTGCTGTGACTAAAATTCCGTTTGACAAATTACTTGATCAATGAGTGTTGTCTGGTGAAAGAATGAAACATTGTTTTTCATTATGGGTTTTAATCTCTGTAAGTATAGAGCTTTATGGCATTTCTGCTTTTATCTGTTGATCTTGTAATGGTTTTTAAAAAATGAGACTATATTCTTTGTATCTTTTACATTTATGGTTCTTTATATTGTGAAAGAATCAAAGGCTAAGACAATGTTGTGGGATGATTCCTGTTAAGCGAATTCTTTCAGTTATTCTGAGGCAAAAGCATTGTGAATCGTGGTTATTACAGTAGGAACGTTAGAGCAAGGTGGCACAAGCTTTATAATCTTTAATGCTACCTGTTACTATAAAACTAGCTTAAAAGGGTGCTAGTGCTGAAGGACAGTAATGTCCTTAAAGCTCAAAGTCTTGCATGCATTGTTCCGTTCACAGAAATGTGGTTGGCTGAAGAAAGTTTGTATCTTAACTCACTGCACTGTGAGTTAGCAGCCTGGTCCTTGTTCTGCACCTAAGGAACTTAATTCTCTGTATCTCAGTGTTTTTCTGTGAATTAAACATAATGATGCTTTAAAAAATTGGAGTGAGACTGAGAGTACTCTGGAGACCTCAGATGAGACTGTTGGGAGACAACAGATGTCTGGAGAGCTTAATAATGACAGTGCTACCTGAGAAGAGGTTTAAATTAAAGTGTGTAGAAGTAGCTCCTCATGTGAATAAGTCTGTTTTGTAAACCTCTGACTTTTAATTAAGAAACACACTGGTGTAGTGAGGTGACAACATAGGAATTCTGACTTTTGTGTAATTTTGTTGTTTTGATTATTCCCAGAAATATGTGTCATAATAAATTCTTGCAATCTGAGTCCTATTAAGGATTTAAAGAACAGCAGCCTGCTAAGGGATGTTCACCAGTGAAATGCTACTGTGCAAATGTTTTTTTTCAGTAAAGGGAGATTATTATTTTTTTTACTTTCTCATTGGGCAGCCTTATTCCAGACAGTTGCTTCCTGATAAAGCTACCATTGCTTTCAGGGGAGGTAGCTGTGAACTTCTTGCAAAAGACAATTTATTCACACGAGAAACTGTCAGAAGACCTAGACAATGACAAAGAATATTTCCATACAGCAAATATTTGTGTTACACAAATGTGTCTTCAGAGTAAAGTATATGTCTGCTACATCCTTTTTAGATAAATGGTGCCAAATAGATGCTTCTAGTGTATTCCTTAGATTCAGGGGTGTTAGAGAAGAATTTTTGTTACTTAGTCACTAGCTAGTAATACCACTTCTGAAGTAGCTTTAGTAATACTAATCCAAAATTGCCTTGAGGGAGTGAATTAGCAGTATTTTTGTTGTTGTTGTTGTTGTTGAAGAGAAATTGTGGTGAATCATGTCTTTAGATTTATTTTTCCTTCAGTTTTCCTGAAGAAAAAGCCAAAAAATCAAAGTCTTGGATGGAACCTTCATAAATGGACTTAAGATACAATTCTACATTTTTTTTCACTGTGTTCTTAAATGTAGAGCAGTATATCTGCTGGAAGTCTCTTGCAGGTCTTCAGAGCTCCTCAGTAATGACTGAGGTTCTGCACATAAAGAAGTGGAATTGCCCATTACTTGGGAAGTCTGATTCCTTCCGGGGTAGGCTGGGTCAGTCAGGCCAACATGTGCCAGTTAAGAGTCCTGGCCAGAAGAGTCTCGTGGCCAACTTGTATCTGCTTGCTGAGAGTTTGTAACAGGAAGCAGAGAAGGCAGTGGGAGAAGGGCAAGATCTGTTGATACATATTACTCCTAGTTCAAGTGACTTCTGTTTATTTTACCCATAGTGGAAACAAGCCAGAAATTGAACAATAGGCATAAAGTGGTCTGTTGAAAACTACTGTTGTTGAAGGAAGTTAAACTCCATTTTCTTTTAAAAGTTGTTTTTTTTTTTAATGTGATTGGAATGGTTTAAGATTTGTGAATGTAATTGTATACTTTCTTGTGGAATTTGAAATGAAATGTTTTCATAGTAAGCATGCTTGTGGCAAGCTGCTTGGCATGGGAATACACAGACATTCTTTATGTATGCACATCTTTGACTTTTCAGTAGTTACAATGATACAAACATGTCACCTGTGCTCTTGTGTCAGAAAATAGACCTCATGTCTTAATGCAGACTCTCAGGGTATCACAGAATCATAGAATGGTTTGGGTTGGAAGTGACCTTAAAGGTCATACTGTTCCAACCCCCCTGCCTTGGGCAGGGATACCTTTCACCAGTCCAAGTTAGTCAGAGCCCCATCCAGCCTGGTCTGGGTATGCTCTGGCAGGTATGTTTTCTGTTCTCAGTCATGTAATTTGTTTTTGAGTAGTTAAAAAATTCTGTGTCCCACCAGTTACTGAATACAGCATGAGAGTATGGTGTTGCTTCAGTGTGCACAAACTGTTCCTTTGTTAGTCATTACTTCAGAAAGCCTTGTGGCTGACAGGAGACTTGCTCTATAAACTTACTGTTTGCCACTGTACTTATTTTTTTTAGTTCTGTTTCATTACTGTGGTGTATAGTAATGCTCACATGCTTTACAATTTCAGGGAAGAACTCGACATTGATCTGAAGGATATTTACTACAAAATTCGATGTGTGTTGATGCCTATGCCATCTCTTGGGTTCAATAGGCAGGTAGTGAGAGACAATCCAGACTTTTGGGGACCTCTGGCAGTTGTCCTCTTCTTCTCAATGATTTCATTATATGGACAATTTAAGGTAGGTATAAATCTTCTGCCTGAAAAGAAATCTGAACTAAATTTGGGGATGTGATTGCTAAGCAATTTGCATTCTTATGTAGGTAGAAAGTCTTTTTTTCGCATACTAATATGGGACATTTCAAGTGCTGTTTCTCAAGTTAATATGTAGAAAGACAGCAGTTAGGAATGTATTAGATAGCCCACGGGTAAGTTAATCATGATGAAATGTCAGGTTTGTTTTTATAAAGTAAAACAAAGGAAAGATGTGGTTTCTAGAGGAGCGAGATTGATACTAATGGATCTATAGTCATATTAGTGAATCTTTCCATTTTAATTATGACCTTTTGCTAACTTGCTTTTTATTACTAAAAAATGTTAGTGAAAAGCGTTTGTTTGGATGCTATGAATTCTAATTTCCTGACAAATAAAGCTGCTTATTTAATTCATACTATATGACTGCTGTTATCTGGTATATTTAATCTTCATTAGTGACGTTTGCTGTTTTGTCCTCCCTGCTCAGTTACAATCAAATAACTTTCCTCTGGTCAATAGACTTTTTCCATAATTCCTTTCAAACTCCAGGGTGAATAGCTACTCAGAGGCATTGTGCATATTTAATTGACTTCCATAAACATCGATAGCTTTTTTCTTTATGTTCTGATTAAAATAAAGAAGTGTTATCATTAATAGTAACAATTTGAATGTAAGCCTAGGTGCTCCTGCAATGGAAATCTTTATGACTAAATGTGTGGTTACAGTTGTTTTAAATGTCACCAAGTATTGGCAATAAGCCATATGTAAACTAGCAGAATGTGCTTATGCAAGTATTTGTGTGAATGGTGGGATAAAATCGTTCCCTTTGGGACCTTTGGCTTCCATATGATGTTCCAAATGCTGACTAAGAATTCCCTCTCAGAGGCTTGAAGTGAGTAGACTGAACCACTCTATTGCTCAAGTCTTCTGAGTGTGCCACTCACCTGTCTCCTTGGCAAAGCAAGGCCCATTCCTTGCCCCTGTGACAGATGAGGCACCTCCTGCAGTTTGTGTGCCTCCTGTACAGGAGCACTGGCACTAATGTTCCCTAGAAACAGTGGGTTTGCCATATGGATGCAAGAGTGCTGTGTATGTGTGTGGAGGGAAAGCTGGCAGCTAGCAACAGGGTGACTGACAGCAGCTGGACTAGATGAACCCAAAGGTGGGCTCTAAGCTGGAGAGAGATGAGCACTTCTGCTCTAAGACTTTAATCTGGTCCTCTTCTTTCAGTCAGTGAAGGAAAGCAGGAAGTAAAAGGAGGCCATGTGCTATTTTCACAAATAGAATAAAGCCACTATTTTTTTTTAGTGCTGCTGTGATTTTTATCTGATTTATTCTTCCGGAAATCTGGAACTTCTAATTAAGCAAGTATTGAAATGAGTACTGACTTAATTTTTTAAGTTCAGTTATTGAATATTTGGAAATACAGAGACTGGATTTAGACTGTTGTTTCCTTCTTAAAAGGTGTTTCAGAAAGGAGAGCTTTATTTCTAGTCTTCCCAGTGGCTCAACACCAAAACCAGCTAAGTTAATTTAAAGGTTCTGTTAAGCCAGAGAATGATTTTAGGATTTCTTCTGTAGTTTAAGAGCAGAACTATGAAAGAACCAGGAAAAAAGAATGACAGACTCGGTCCCAGGAATCTGAGGCTCTTTATTAACTTGTCATTATCATCAAGTTCACCGAGAAATAAAGTCCTATGTCTTCTGAGCATTCTCAGTTTAAGAATAAAGTGGCATCTTTATTGGTGAAAGAAGAATTCCAACTCCTTGTATTGGTCGGGCTGCCTTTTAAAAACTGTCTGAGCCCATCATTTTTAATAGGTGGGATGTGAAGACATTTGGGGTAGTTTTAACTCAACTTCCTGTTCCTGTTACAATAGTTACAAAATACATTGCATGTGCCTTTCATGTACACCAAGTGTACCATTTATGGGATTCTGTAAGTGTAACCTCTGAACTTAATTTACAAGTTACATTGTGATACTAAACAATATTCTTGCCACAATTTAGAGTTCAGTTTTGCATAAAAAACCCCTTGACTGCAGTGAAAGCAATTATGGAAATGGATTTTTCTTTTTCACAATGACAATGACTAATTTAAATGAATTGTTCTTTATCTCTTAAGGTTGTTTCTTGGATTATAACTATATGGATATTTGGATCCTTGACAATTTTTTTACTGGCCAGAGTTCTTGGAGGAGAAGTAAGTACCTGTATGTGAAAAAGATGTAGATGGAGGTAATGTAAAGTCTCTTGACTATGTTTTTCAGTAGTAGTTGGATTTTCCTAGTGCTGGGCTTTGGATCTAGACTAAGAACAGCTGCAGTTGCTAAGTGTAAAGTCAACATTTCAGGTTCTCAGTATCCAAAATAAAATCTAAAATACAGAGATCAACTAATCTCTTGGTGCAATGGATGGTGTGCTTTGAAGTGATAAACAGTCTGGAAATTTATATTGTGAATCCCAAAAATTTTAACAGCTTCCTGTGATCAAGAACTGAAGTCCATTCTTGAGGGAGAAATGCTTTCAAGTTTTTGGTCACTGGACTAAATGGAACCTGGTTTTTTTAAATGGAGGGCTTACAGCAGTTAGATGTCATTGTGTGTAAAGCACCTGCTAGTATTTGTTTTCATCCCTGGCCTGATGCAGTTCAAACCCATTAAAGTATGAAAGCCAGGCCATGTTTCTAACCTGCAGAGCCAACTGGAGTTGTGGCCTGCATCCTTTCCTCCAGCAGCTTGCCACCGGCAGGGCTGGTATAGCTGCTTGAGCTGTTTACAAATTGACTCATTAGCAATTCAGGTGTAAACAACAAAAAATGACTTAGAGCAAGGCCCACAGGTAGCTGCAGTGGAACAGTCAGGAGGATAAATCTTCTTAAAATGGATCTGCAGCATAAAATGCATTGAACTGTGTTATGAAGAACTAAATATTCAGTGATACTTGATTTTTATACTTTGACTATGGATTGCATTAATGATGCATCAGTGTTGCAGAGGCTATGTTATTTAATTTAAATTTTTTTAATTTTCCTTTTAATCATAATAGTTAGAGTCTTCTTGTGTGAATGCTGTTTTGAAAGAGGAAGTTTTTATTCAATTGCAATTGTGAATATCAACACAATCCAGATGCCCTTACATCGATCTGGTTTGTGGCTCAAAATGTGGAATCATCAGAGTGTATAAACTGGAGAAAAAGTATAGGTTTGCAGAGCTCATCATGAAGGATCATCATCCACAAGAAAATGCTTACAATTTGCTATGATTTTTCCTGTTAAATCCAAGAAGCCTAGCTGTACACAGGAACAATTCAGACCATAGTAGGGGAAAATAAGACATTTCCTTCTGAAGCTAAATGTATTTATGGAAGTATTTGGAACAGCTCTGTTCAAGATAGTCACATCTGGTCCTTGAAAGGTTTGTTGCAGATCTGTGCTCCTGGGTATCATGTGTAAATGCTTCCTTTGAAAGTGTTCATTGACAGTGTTTTGGAAAAAAAAGAAAAGACAACATATTTCTAATTTTAGGGTTTAGCATACAAAACCAAATTTTTACTAGCAAGCTTCTTTTAGCTGAAATTTCATGAGTATAACACATTATACTCATTATTTATAGTGTTATATAAAAAAATTGTATCTGGTGACAGAGATTGACTACTGCAAAGCTTATTTTTATGTGCTTGAAAATTTCAGGTTGCTTATGGCCAAGTTCTTGGTGTAATAGGATATTCCCTACTTCCCCTCATTGTCATAGCACCTGTACTTTTGGTGGTTGGATCATTTGAAGTTGTTTCTACCCTAATAAAAGTAAGTTCATATCATCTATTGAGAATGTAGTTATTTTTAAGTCACTTTCTTAACACTTCAAGTAATCTGTTCAGGAAAACATAACAATGTGTCAAAATTTTCAGAACTACAAAGTGAGCTCTGTGCTCCTTTTGGTTAGCATGGTGGCAAATGAATGTAGTTTTAAATGCTCCTCTTGAGTGCTTGGGGATATACAGTGCTGTTGCTATAACAACACCTGTTGTTACTAGATTAGCTTGTATTGAAGTATTTTGCTGTGCTCTGATGGTTGCATTTTAAAAAAAATGGGATTCTCATTTTGAGTAGAGAATGCATAATTAAACCTGAGAATGAAGAATCTGAAAATAAGCTGTTCTGTCCCTTCCCCCATTGTGCAGTTTATTTTTAGTCAGTGCAGCATGAATATGACGTTAGTCATTGTTCTGAGACTTCCCTGTAGTGGTAGCAGTACAAAGCTCTCCAAACCCTTTGCAGAGAAGGTAAGGATTGTTCTGAATTACAGATGGGGAATGTAAGGCACAAAGGATAACCTGCCTGACACCACCTGCTGCTGGACATCTTTCATGGCACCAGCAACATTCCCTAAAAGATCCTAGAACGACATAACACTCTTGAACACTTCTTAAAACCCTTTTAGGCAGCCTTTGAAGTTGCTGCTGAGCCTGGGAAGGTTAACTGACAGAATTTTGTTACGAGCTAAGCTGTGCACTTTCTGGGCGTTTGTTCTGTTGATTTAGTTATTTCTGTCCCTTTAGCTTGCTGGCAAACAGTATAAATGAAGTACAACTGGAGGGTATGAAAAGTCATAAAATTGCTGTATTTGATAATCTGTGATTACTGATAAATGATAGTCAGAATGTAAATCATTAACTTGCCAGTTAACTAATAGATAACTTGAAAATAAATATACATTCATGAAACCTCTGTTACTTGATTACTACAATCAGCCTTATGTTAACTTCAGGGTGAATCTCTGCAAGGTTCTTATCTTTACACCACTAGTGTGAAAATGCATTACAAGTCCCAAATGGCCAAAACTACTTGCACTGTGACAAGTACTACTTCTTATGGCTGGCTCTGTGTTATACTGAGAGAAGTGATTTTTACTGTGGTATTCGGAGAGACTTTCTTGTGGTGTCAGCTAAGACTGTTCATCTTCTTTTGCAGTTGTTTGGAGTCTTTTGGGCTGCATACAGTGCTGCATCATTACTAGTTGGAGAAGAATTCAAGACCAAGAAACCCCTTCTAATTTATCCAATCTTTTTATTATACATTTATTTTCTGTCCTTGTATACTGGGGTGTGATCTAGTGTAAGATGTGGCCAGAAACCATATTTCAGTCTCTTGCAGACTGATAAAGTGTAAGATTAAGAAGGCTGGAGATAATACAAATGACTGTTTTGTATCCAGTTGTCGAGATGTTTTAAGGTCGAAAAGCATATTTGTGTATATTATTTAATGAAGCAATTGTAGCTATATAGATTTGTATCAAAGTTCTAGGTTTGTTTAAGACTCTTCAGATTTTAATGAACAAAATAAAAGAACCTTGTGTTTTATAACAAAGCGTAGCAGAACTGCAACTCAATACCTGTGCCAAAAGCACTGGGACCAGATTACTTTATCCAAGAGCTAAAAATGAGAAGTTAACTGTCAACAATCTCAAAGTGCAATTTTTCTTTTAAGCTTAAACACAGCTGGCTTTTTTTGGCACAGCAAATTCTGTAGATAATATATATTTATGAAACAGTCCTGATTGTTCACAGAATAGTCTGTATAATCAAGACAAAAAGATATTACTTTTAATTTAGTGCCTCAATTACTGTGATTTGGCTGTTGAGTTTTTATAAATTCCAATTTGTTTTCAAAATATGTATATACTGTGTATTTTGTATCTATGGCTTGTGTGTACCGTAAATACTCCTTGGTTAAGGATGTATATTGGGTTTTTAAAAATTGAAGATACAAGTATTTGAAGTTTTCATTTACTATCTCTGACCAAAGGAGCAAGATATTTACTGTGTGACAAAATTAATTAAAGTGCATATTTAGAGAATCAAATTATTTTACTTAAAAGTATAAATTTACAGAGAAATAGGTGAACACCTTTCTCAACTCTAGTGCTGGCTTAATGTTGGAAAAAAAAAATATGATCTATCAAATTTGTGTGATCTTTAAACAATGTTATTTTATGATGACAAAATAAAAATATTGCTTCCCTAACTATGTTTTACAACATCTTGCTCTGTTTTGCTTTTAATAGCATGGTATTTAACATGCTTTTTTTTTTTTTTTTTTTTTGCACCAATACTCTTAATCCCTTGTAAAGAGAAATAATAAAGATCGGATGGCAGATTCTCCCTCCACTAAACAAGGCAGAGTTACAGCCTTAGAAACAGTTAGAGCCTTGCTAATTTTGACTTTCCAAGGATTATGTAATAATGTGATGACTTGTTAAATATTTCCTGTGTACTGTGTTGATTGCTTATATAATGGTCCTTATGGTAATATTTCTTCACAAGGGAAG
Organism: Petroica traversi; assembly: GCA_025920805.1. Taxonomy (NCBI): domain Eukaryota; kingdom Metazoa; phylum Chordata; class Aves; order Passeriformes; family Petroicidae; genus Petroica; species Petroica traversi. The sequence goes on from JAHLSL010000012.1 coordinate 2,165,419, forward strand.
TCCACTGAAGTTCACTTTGTATGGTACTAACATAGCCATTTGCAATCTTCAGTATTTAGTATCAACAAATAGCTCTGAAGATTTGGTTGGGTTTTTTTTCTAGTAACAGAAAAAAAGCATTTTCCATTCTCCTACCCTCCCCCTTTTTTTTTGTTTTAATGCTACAAATAAAGGTCAGCTATGACAAGGTAATAGCAAGGGCTGTCTTGGATCCCTGATGGACTTATTTCCGTATCAGAACTGTACTTTTTCAGCTTTTTAGACTGTGTAACTAGTCAGCTCAGTAACTTATTTTTACCAGTCATTACTGATGCAAAATACATAATTAAATTGCAGCTCTCCCACAAACCTTTAGCTTATTCAGTCTGCTTTTCTGGCTGATGCTTGTGTTGGTTTTGACCAGAACCACTTGAAGTTAGTGCTGGACATAAATTTTAGTGTCATACTTGAGCTTGCAATATATAAAAAGAGAAAAATAGGTAGAGTGATTGACTTTTCACCTGATTTTTGATTTCTGAATAAGTTATGGTGGAATTAATGCAAAGAGGTACTAAATCAATTTATACCAGCAGCAGCTTATTTCTTACCTACAAGTGTTTTGATAGCATTCATACCACATTCTAAAAAAAAAAGGAAGTTACAGTGCATTAAAGAAAAGCGTATTAGCATTGGAATCTTGCATGATAATCTGGTTTCACCTCTTTTTTTCATTACTTATATTTCTTTTTTAACAGGAATGTTCAACTATTATTGTAAGACTCCACCCAGCCCCTGTGAATACGTTTAACTTCTGTCCCCACAAAGGTAAAGGGCAAGAACAGATTTAGGTTACTGGGCTGTCAGGCAGCTTTAAGCTCAGTTCCTCTTTGCACAGTTGTTCATGAGGTGTTCTGTGCATCTGAACTGACTATGAATATTGAAAGGATGCAAGAATGTTCCAGTGAATCTCCAAATACCTCCTTTTCCAGTAATGTTCTGTGAAATTTATAGTTGCAATTTTAACTGTTCCTTTCCACAGACTTGGCACATGTGTAATATGCAATGTAGATATGCACTTAACATAGTACATATTTTGTACCCAATTGCAGATTTGCACCTTTTAATCTTAGTATCTTTAGGGTCATTTTTTGCATATGTTATGCAAGAAACATACAACAGCTCTCAAATTATTCTGATAGTTTGTAATAACTTTGCATTCAACAAACTCATATTTTTAGATGAGGTATGTGTGTAAATACAAAATGTATTTTATAAAAATTTTGAATTAAACTTGTTTACAGAATGTATGAAGCTCATTTATATTTACTGACTTAATACTGAATAATTAATACTGCTGAATTAAGACATGTCCATGTCCCTGCACATGCCCCCAGTATATTGATGCTATACATAGCACCAGTAGCTTTGAGGCTATAAATAAGTTTTGTGATAATCAGCATACTCCTTCAGTCTGTCAAAACTGGAAACTTAGAGCACATCCATCTAGCAAAAGAATTGCCTTTCTAAGAGGCAACACCTCATTTTGGGGTGATGACATGGGTATCACACCTTGCATTTTGGATGCTCTCTAGAGAACAGCTAGACACATACATATCTTGTTTCCTCTTTTACCCATCAGACATACTCTGCTGTTTATCAGAAAAATTATACTTATCTGAAACGTTGATTAAATCAATTGTCAAGACAACATAAAGCTTGAGGTCTGCTGTAATTTTATCAATATCCTTACTGGTGTTTAATGGTTTGTTGGAAGTACCAGAGCAAGCTTAAAAGCTTCTCGTTTTGCTCTCAGGACAACTTTGATTAGCCTGGGTGACACATATACCCATGTGGGTTTGATTTGGTTTGGTTTCCTTATATTTTTTTTCATACACTGTATTTATTTAAAAACGTCCCTGCTAGAGCAGCCTGTGTTAATTTGGGTCCTTCTAATAAAAATATTCCATAGAAAACTTTGTATTTAAAAATCAGCTTTAAGACCATCAGTAGCCTAAAAGCTTTGTGAAATATTTGAGTGTAACATGTCACTTAGATCAAATAAAGCCTGTGGCAGATAATATCTACAGGTAGGCTGAGCTATACGCACTGAATTGGTGTTTTAGTGGGCGAAATGGGAAAATCTCAACAAAACACAAAATGTTTTATTAAACTCAGGTAATTTTTGAAGCCAGAACGCTGTCATGGGTGTAACGGGGCGGGAACAGGGACACCCTTCCCAAGGGCAGCGCGCGTTCCGCGAGGCTCTGAGGCTTTGTCACTACGGGCGGTGCGGCCGCTCGGCTTCGGAAACACAACGGGCGCGGGAGCCGGGCTGTGAAACCCCCATCCCCGCTCCGCGTTCCCCGGGGCCGAGGCGGCGAAGGCGCTGGGCC